>CM066333.1:11672027-11774527 GCA_033807585.1 Hydrophis major | reverse complement strand
GACTTTTGAAGAAAGCCAAAGGACTTTGGAGAGAGAGAGAGAGACAGAGAAAGAGAGAGGGAGGGAGGAAGGAAGGAAGGAAGGAAGGAAGGAAGGAAGGAAGGAAGGAAGGAAGGAAGGAAGGAAGGAAGGAAGGAAGGAAGGAAGGAAGAAAAAAGAAAGAAAGAAAGAAAGAAAGAAAGAAAGAAAGAAAGAAAGAAAGAAAGAAAGAAAGAAAGAAAGAAAGGAAAGAGGAAGGGAAGGAAGGAAGGAAGGAAGGAAGGAAAGGAAGGAAGGAAGAAAGAAAAGAAAGAAGAAAGAGAGAAAGAAAGAAAGAAAGAAAGAAAGAAAGAAAGAAAGAAAGAAAGAAAGAAAGAAGAGAAAGAAGAAGAAGGAAGAAGGAGGGAGGAAGAAAGAAAGGAGAAAGAAGGAAGAAAGGAAGGAGGAGGAGGAGAAGGAAAGAAAGGGAGAAGATGAAGGAAAGAAAAGGAGGAGAAAGAAAAGGAGAGGAAAGAGGCGAGGAGAAAGCCTCTGCTCCTCTGGCCACTTCTCTACTGCCCACTTTTGGGAAGTATTTTCAGACACACACACACACACACACACACAGCACAGCACAACCAGGCTGTCAGGCCCTCCTGTCCCTGCTGTGGTTGCTGCTACAGCACATAGAAGCCCTATTATTCCCTTTGCTAAGCGCTCCTTTCCTCTCCTTCCCTGGCAGAAGGTGGCTTTTGGAGGGCTTTCCCTGGTGGAAGCTGCTGGCATGAGGATGCCCAGGCCACCAAGGCAGCTACTTTCTCCTCCCCAGATTAAACCATGAAGACGCTGCTAACTTTTTACGTCCTCAACCTTTGTTCCTACCTTCTTGGCCTCTGTGTGTGTGTGAGAGAGAGAGGAGGGGGCATCCCATTGTTGGTTGCTTTGATTCCTCATGCTCAGCTGACTTATTTTTTTTCCTTCCCTGGCCTTTGGCATTTTGCTGCAAAGTGGCTTTGCAAAGAGCATGGTGATGGACTGGGCAATTTGCAAAACGATCAAGTGCCACGCAAATCCCCCCCCCCCCCCCGCTTTCCTAAACTGAGCAGAGAACAGGAATCCTTTGTGGGAAAACCAGAGAGGATCCAGCTGTCACAGGAGAATGTCTGGCTTACTTGACGATGCAATGAGCTT
This sequence comes from Hydrophis major, assembly GCA_033807585.1. Classification (NCBI taxonomy): domain Eukaryota; kingdom Metazoa; phylum Chordata; class Lepidosauria; order Squamata; family Elapidae; genus Hydrophis; species Hydrophis major. The sequence goes on along the minus strand of CM066333.1, from coordinate 11,773,378 downwards.
AGGATCTGGAGGCAGGCCTTACATTCCCTGTGCATACACCCATCAGTTTTTAATGTGACAAACAGGCCATGACTTTGGGCATGGAAATAATCGCAGCCAGAGATGATATTCAGCTGGTTCTGACCAGTTCTGGAGAACCGGTAGCGGAAATTTTGAGTAGTTCGGAGAACCAGCAAACCCCACCTCTGACTGGCCCCGCCAACCCCATCTATTCTCTGCCTCCCATTGAGTCCCAGCTGATCGGCTGGGTCTTCTTTGCTTGCCCTGCTGAGGAGAACAGAGCTGGAAAGCAGGTTAGCGGGGTGGGGAGGCAATGGAGATTTTGCAGTAACCTTCCCAGAGAAGTGGGGAGGGAATGCGGATTTTATAGTATCTTTCCTCTGCCGTGCCCACCAAGACACGTCACACCCACCAAGACATGGCCACAGAACTGGTAGTAAAAAAATTGGAATCCCACCACTGATTTCCCAGCTGCTACATTGCATGAACTAGTAAGATGTTGGTCTGTCAAATCAGTCAAATGGCGGAAAAATCAGGCGATTCAGGCAGTTCAAATGAGTATAAAGATTTATGGCAAGTTTAAGCTCTCTACAAGAATCTGACCAACTAACAGGCAAAGCAAACTGGCGGGAAATAAGAATCAAAGGAATTCAAGGTGGGCTGGACTTAGATCTCTTGTGGGCATGCAGGGACTCATGGCTGATGACGTATTTGACCCTTCCCTCAGGCTCAACCTGGTCAACTCCTCCAAAATCCTCTTGGTGATTCTAGGGGCCAGGTTGTTCCAACTTTGCTTCTTCTATGCAACCACTAATAGAATTTATTCCATGTTTCATAGTACTCAGATTACCCCTTATTTTTTAATTCTGATTCTGCACAGGCCATAATTTTCCTTATTATCTCTGTTTCTGGCAATATGCTTTCCTTTTTCCAGTATTGCACATATATTATTCTAGCCACTGTCAACACATGTACTATTAGATAAATTAAATCCTTCCTATATCCTTCTGGTATTATTCCTAGGAGAAAAAAAAATCCGGGTTACATGGAATACCCACTCCTATCATTTTGATGGGCGTCCAGACATCGTGTTCTTGGTAGCCTGGTTTCCTTTAACCGCTAAACTCTTCCAAACATAAGTTGTCAGCTGTCTCCTCGTGCTAGCAGTTCACTATCACTCGGTGCCAGTCTGACATGAACTCTAGGGAGGGGGACTGGTTAGGAGCGGGGAGGTTTCAAAGGAAACGAAAAGTATCTTCCTGAGACCAGGCTTCAAGGTCAACTGGCTGGGAATGGAACGTAGCTGCTCACCAGCCAACACTTGAAACGACCAATCTCCAAATATTCCTCTTTGAATTCACTTGGACATGAGGGGAGGCACCTAAGGGAAGAGAAAGTTAGACTTGGAGGTTTTGGCGTATGATTTTCAGTTCCGGCTTTGCATTACTGCAATTCACTTGACTTTTAGTATGGGATAGCTTTCTCAACAAATGGAGCCAAGGATCTTTTTTTTTTTTTTTTTACTTAGAGGTTCAAGCTGAGGCAGGTCTGACATAATTGCTTTTTTTCCAATGAATTCCCCCTCGTGACATAGCCAAAGTAAGTGATCTTATCTCACTTGTACATTATTAAAAGTTGGGATCTTTACATAAGATGCAGGAACCCTAGAATATTTGTTGTTCAGGATTGAACTGTGGGTGTTCCTGGTGTTCTCTAAGCTTCATTGTTTTCTTGAAGACCTTTCATTTGCCAGACTAGGTTACATCATCAGTGCTAATAGATGTAATCAGTTAACAGATCTTTAACAGATTAACAGAGTTGGAAGGGACCTTGGAGGTCATCTAATCCAATCCCCCATCCAAGCAAGAGACCCTACACCATTTCTGACAGATGCCAGTGCAGTCTCTTTTTGAAAGCCTCCAGTGATGAAGTTCCCACAACTTCTGAAGACAACTTCTGTTCCATTGGTTGATTATTCTCACTGCTAGAAAATTTCTCCTTATTTCCAGGTTGAATGTCTCCTTGATCAGTTTTCATCCATCATTCCTTGTCTGGTCTTTGGGTGCCTTGTAAAATAGCTTGACCCCTTTTTCTCTGGGGCAGCCCCTCAAATATTGAAAGACTGCTATCCTGTCTCCCCTCTTCACTAGGCTAGGCCCTTGTCTGCCAGGCACACATAAAGACTGAACTATGCACCCTGACCAAAGTACTGACAGCCAACAGCTTCCACAAAAGCAAAATCATGGGCCTGATCCACAAAAACCCCCTGAGACACAATAAAGACGATGAACAGACCTGCTACAACTTTAAAAGCACAACTATAATGACATGGGAAAATACCCGAACAAAGCTGAATACCATATATATATATATTAGACCAACACATTTGATCAAAAAGTGAATCCTAAAAACCAGATTTCCTTCTGGTTTTTGGCTACCATGGACTAACACAGCTACCCTCTCAAACCAGAAACAACACTAACAAGCAAGTTTGGTCCTCTGCTTTATGTATGAGTGCTGCCACCTACTGGTTATTATACAGAAAAAGAAGAAATTGCCTCCCAAACAAATTCAGTTTATATTAGCCGCAAGTGAGGGGAGGGAGAAATCCTTTTTGCCGCCAAAATGTCCCATTTCATGGAAGTCAGAAAGCAAGAAGAAGAAAAAAATCCAACCTATTTTAAAAGGTGAAACAGGACTTCATGAAATTGTAAGAAAAGAACATAAGTCTGTGCTTGGCATTCACAATTCTAACCCAGCTGTTCCAACTACAGGAAGCAGAAAATGCAAATATGTTTAGCCTGTATGTGAAGTTTAGCTGAACCACCTACAATTTCTTCTCTTTTCAAGTTTCCAGGAGAGGATGAGAAAGAAGAATTCAGTGATGGTGGTTTGCTTTCCAGAAGGAGGTGGAGAACAGGGGTGGGCTTCAAATTTTTTAGCAAGGGGCTCTCTGCTCTAATGACTGACTGGGTGGGCGTGGCTGGGTGGTCATGTGGCTGGGTGGGTGTGGCTGGGTGATCATGTGGCTGGGTGGGTGTGGCTGGGTGGTCATGTGATCAGGTGGGCTCAACTAGGTGGTTGTGTGACTGGGTGGGTGTGGCCACTTCGACCTCGCTTCCTTGCCCTAATTACCTAAAAAGAGATATATACCAAAAGTTTTTCTATTATTTCATGCATTTAATACTTAAATAAAAGTCTGGGTGAAACCAGGCTTAATAGCAGTGACTGTGAGAGGGATCTTAGAGGAGTTTCTAGCGAGTTATGTAATTCTTATTTGGAAAATAATCCCCTCCGAGGCAAATGGCTATGTTATCTGATTTTTCTCAATGCCTCTCCCTTGCAAGCGCTGCGTGGATTGTTCGTCTAGCTTGCAACACGTTTTACGAAGTGTGAAATGCTCTTGGCTAAAGGCCCAGAAGTTCAATTAAGCCTATTAAGAATTTTCCCTTGCTGCTTGTCTTTCTGAAGTTATTGAGGGCTCTCCGAGCCCTGCACAGTCTCAGCTAGGGGCTCTCCCGAACCCCTGTGACCCCCCTCCCCAGCAGCCCATTCCCTGGACTGGAGAGACAGGAATTACCACAAATGTGTCAACCTGGAAATAAGGAGAATTTTTCTGACAGTGAGAACAATCAATCAATGGAACAGAAGCTGCCTTCGGAAATTGTGGGAACTTCATCACTGGAGGCTTTCAAAAAGAGAGTGCACTGGCATCTGTCAGAAATGGTGTAGGGTCTCCTGCTTGGGTGGGGGGGTTGGACTAGATGACTTCCAAGGTCCCTTCTGACTCTGTTATTCTGTGAACCCTATAGGCACTCCTGGTTAGCAACCCTTTGGAGTTGCAATGGACCTCCTTGTAGCTACAGACAACCCTTTAGTTGTCAGTTATGATGGCCGCACAAATACGTGATTGCATTTTGGATGCATGATAGCCAACTCAGTTACAGCTTTTGCTGCATCCCAGAGTCACATGACTATGATTTTCAGCATTGTTTTTTGCTGCTTTCCACATTTGTTTCCAATTTCCCCCCCCCCCCCCAAAATGCCCATTGTGGAACATGGGTTTACTTAAAGTTCATGGCTTTCACTTAATGTTGCACAATTGTGTGTGGTCATGTGATGACCTGTTTCATGACTACCAGCACTTGCCTCAAAGAGAAGGAGATCAACTTATTTTCCAAAGCACCAGAAGGTAAGAGAAGAAATGATAGATGGAAACTAACCATGGAGAGAAGCAACCTGGAATGAAGGAGAAATTTCCTCAGAGCGAGGATAATTCACCAAGAGAACAAATGGCCTTCAAAAGTTGTGGGTGCTTCGTCACTGGAGGTTTTTAAGAAGAAACTGGACAGCCACTTGTCTGAAGTGGCACAGGGTCTCCTGTTCAAGCAGGGGTTTGGACAAGAAGACCTCCAAGGTCCCTTCCAGCTTTGTTCTGATTGCAATTAATTGATTTCTGGGACGGTGTATTATGCAAACTCAGTGTGTTGGGCTACATTTGATTGTGCGCGATGGTGTTCATCGATCTGAAAAGCAGAACCTGCAGCACTGGGAATAACTCTAGGAAGATGATGAGGATGGTGTTGGTGTTGGAACAGAAGCCTAGGAGATTGGACTAGAGGACCTCCAAGCTCCCTTCCATCTCTATTCTGATTGAATTAAGGTTGCAAGTCAATGACTGTCTATACTTCCCATATATGCCATAGATGTGAAGATTTGGCACTGGAATTAGCAGTTTTCTCCTGCCTCAGAAGTTGTTCCATTTACAACCACGGATCTTCTGCTCATCATTATTAGATTGGAAGGATTGAGCAACAGACCTTGTTCCTCTGTGGAGGGATGCATGGATCTGTGGTGTGTCATGCAAAGAAGGCAGCCCCCTCATTTCTTCATCTTTCTTTGACTTGGCCATACCTGCCCACATCTTCCAAATAGGGGGGTCATTATACAGGTAGTCCTAAGCCATTCATTTAGTGACTGTTCAAAGTTACAATGGCATTGAAAAAAGTGACTTATGACCAATTTTCACACGACCATTGCAACATCCCCATGGTCACTGTCAAGAGTACATTCATGAACTGGAATAGAACATGGTAACAAGGTCAGCCAATGAATAGGCATCGCAACTAAGTCAGCCAATGAGGACTGTTTGGAAACTGAAACTAAAAGCAGCCTAGGCATGGCTTTATATTGTCTATTGAAAATGAAACTCTCCTCTGCTGTGTGACTTGCTTGCCTGCTGAACTAAAGTGAAACTGATGTCTCTTTCTGAGGAGTTGTTCTGCTCTGAACCTGTAACATGTCTGCTTCTGTTTGAGTTTGCTCCATGTTGGAGAAATCTACAACTGGTATTGTAAAACTTGCTTTATATGTTTATAAAGAAGTTAAAGTTACTCAGTCATCTGTGTTTACTTTTCTGGTGCTGAATTTACGCTGCAATACTCTGAACAGTCACATGATCAAAATTCAGATGCTTGGCAACTGGTTCATATTTATAACAATTGCAGTATCCCAAACCCTCTACACAAGCAGGAGAACCTATATACCGTTCCAGACAAGTGGCTGTCCAATTTCTTCACCTCCAGTGATGGAACACCCACAACTTCTGAAGGCAACTCGTTCCACTGGTTAATTGTCCTCACTATCAAGAAAGTTCCTCGTTCTAGGCTGGTTCTTCCCTTGATTAGTTTCCACCCAATGTCTCACTTAGCAACAGAAATTGTGGGTCAACCGCAGTCATAGGGTCAAGGACTACCTCCACGACATTGAAAAACAAGTTCTCCTGCATTTGCTTCTATTAGTATTTATTCCATTATAGGCAACAAGATTTGCTTTCAATTTTTATTTTGAAGAAGAAATGAAGAAGAGAGGGCTTTCGCGTAGTCAGCAGATTGGGCCCGTTTTGATGATCAAAGGAAAGCGTGGGACTGTCTCCGTTGCAGCCTTATTTTCCCGGCAGTCAGCAGCCAGCCTGGCTCCCCACTCTTGTTCAATCCCAGGAAAGGATGTCATGAGAAAAACTCCACCGGTTGGCCTGTCCCAGGAGAAAGGGCAAGCCCTCCAACGGTGGTGTCAGAGTGAGGGAAAGATGAGTCAGTGAAAGCAGCCACATCGGCTGCAAGCCATCCTTCGCCACTTCCCACAACGGAATCAGTTCAAAGCAACCAAGAGAAACCCTCAAACATCCTGAGAGGGAGACAGCAATTTACAGACACCTCGTTCTCAAAGGGAAGAAAAACTCAACCCAGGCAATTTTCCAACACCACATTAATTTAACCCGGAGATGCCATAGGCCAGGGGTGTCAAACTCAATCTCATTGAGGGCCGTGTCAAGGTTGTGTTTGACCTTGAGGGTGTAGCCAGGGTGGCTATGATCAGCTTGACATTATTCATGTTGAGCACCTGTGAATGATCTGAGCCAATGGGCCCCCAAGCTTGGTTTTGGGTTGCGATGGCCTCCTGCGACCCTCTGCCAGTGAAAATGGAGCTCGGAGGGGCTACATGCAGCCCTCATGAGCCGTTTTTGGCTGCAATGGCCTCCTGTAACCCTCTACCACTGAAAACGGAGCTTGGGGGAGGGGTTACATGCAGCCCTCATGAGCTCTGTTTTCAGCTGGGACAGCCTCCTGCAACCATCTACCAGTGAAAACAGAGCTCGGTGGGGCTGCACGTGGCCCTCACGAGCTCCATTTTCACTGGCAGAGGCACCGTGGGCCAGTCTGCTGTTTCCAGGATGGTCCCATGGGCCAGATCTAAGCACCTCGCCGGCCCTATCCATCTGCCGTGCCTTGAGTTTGACATCCCTACCATAGATCAAAACTAGGACCTCCTCCTCCCAAAATGAGGGCATCAATGGCTTATCTTCACCACGAACGTGTTCATATCAGGTGTATCATGAATTAGTATCTTTTTCAAGTGTTGGCTATCATCACAACTTTTTGCATTAGGGTTTCAATAAAATAACATGGCAAAAAGGGCTGAAATTTGGTAATATTAGCACTGAAATCTTGTGGATTTTTTGGAAAGGTTTTGGCCATTCTTATTATTTGTTTTAAAAGGCAAATGTTTATGGTTTAATTTGGGGTCCTCTTAAGGCAGGAGGGGCTCCAACCTTAGCAACTTTAAGACTTGTGGACTTCAACTCCCAGAATTCTTCAGTCAGACATGGTGGCTGAGGAATTTTGGGAGTTGAAGTCCCCAAGGTTAGAGACTCCTGCTCTAAGTGACCAAAAGAAATGGGCCACTGATGCTATTTTAGCCAGTCTCTTTGTGATTTGATTCCAAAAAAGGTGTTTCCAGAGATTGCAGGAAGACATCAATGCAGCTGCTTTAAAGAGTTATTGGCGGGTTCTAGATTCATGTTCCTGCGTGGTCCATAGCATTTTTCCAAATTACTTCTTAAACAACCCTATGCATTTCAACTCCTTTCCTAAGGCACTTCAGATCTGGAATACAAATAAATCATTTGAGGTAGCTGTGCCTTCCCTAAAAATGTAAAGCTGGGCAGCATAAACAGCACTAGAACAATTCAAGAATAGCACAAGAAAAGCCCAGTTCAGGATACAGTTGTCCTAGCAAGTCGCCGGACGTACATAAAACACTGTGTTGTATGCATCCCGATTCCAATTTTGCAGGGTTGGTTAACTTCTGGAAGATTATTGGCTTGTGAATGCGGATTTCATCCCAAATCCACAATGTGTAATCAAATCAGAGCCATCCAGTGCCTGAAGATACTGCGTGGTAAACATAGGTCTGTTACGATACCTAATTAAAAAATAATTAAAAGGAGGAGTGGCAAGTCACACACTTGCTTAAATATATCTAAAAAGCTCCATGAACTGGTGAAAGCAACAGGAAACAAGAGCTGCCAGCCGGAGTGGGCCTCATCAGTCGTCACCACCACAAATCTTGAGCAAGGTGCGTCGATAATCCCCGGAACTATCTGACTGCAATAAAAAGAGGAACAGTAACATTATTTTCAAGTAGCTTACAGCCCTTTCCACAATTACACAGACAAGCCTCATTTTCCTTGCCTCTGAAATGCAGATTTATTTGCCTTCTAAAAGCACTCCGATTTTAATTTTAGTCGCTTTAGGTTGCTTGTTTTTGTTCTCCTCTGGTTATTTAAAATTTGATTTCCCATTTGGAACAAGCACTGATCTAGGGAGCACCTGCCCAATTTCAATGATATTTTCAAACCTACCGAGGGTTGAACCTGTTTAATAAGAATACCAGTCACAAGGGTGAAAACAGAAGCTGCCTGAAATAACATCTGTGGCTATTCCAAGACAATATTTTAGAAGTGCTCCCAAATGTTTGTGCACTTCCTCTGTCTCTACTGACACCAACTTTGGGGTTGTCAGTCTTACACAACTCCGTAGCTCTGTTGCAGAAACACTAGGACAAAATCCTTCTGTGTAACAAGGAATTTGGAAAATCTGTAGCTGTTTGTTTTGTCATTCTCAGAACATTAACTCAGGCAGTGAAGGGAGAGAGAGAGAGAGAGAGAATTTATCATTTGTCAACCAATATCGCAAAATCTCTCTGTGCAGAACTCAGAAAATCCTTTTTCATTTAGAGAGACATCGCAATGATCGGTTCCAATGAGGCCTGCTGAACACATTTGCATCCCCCTCGGCACAAGATCCTGTTAAGCCCTAATGCGGTTTGCTCCGCCGCAGCTTAGTTTGCCACGGGAGCTTCATTTACCTGGGACTGGTGAACATGGGAGCAAAGCATAAGGTTAGCATAATCAACCTGCTTTTAGTGTGTGTGAACGAGCTTCACGGGCACTAATACGCAAAGCTAGTCTCCCTGGTAATGTGGATTAACAAACCAGGGGTTGCAGGCCACGCTAGGGAAGCAGAAGGAAGCAGTTTGTCCCTACGCTACATGGAAGCAGGCATAACTTTGGGGCGACTGCAAGGAATTATGGGTGTGCCAAAAATGGCGGCCATTTCCAGGAGGCAGCCACAGGTGGGGGGAGTCAGCCCAGGCCTGTGTGGACCCTGTGGGACAGGATGGCAGGGTGGTGGTAGAAAGACAGGGTGCTGCAACACCTCTGTGGTCAGTCATAAGAGTGAATTCTGGAGGGTGCATAGCACCAATTATAAATTTAAAATGGGGTCATACTTGGCTTTGGGAGGGTGTCTGACAAAATTTTGAACAGTCATTAAGCGATAAAAGAGAATATTTGTAGTTCAGGGTTGAAATGAGGCATCCTTGATGGTCTCTGAGATTGGTTGTTTCCTTACAGACATTTCATTACCAAACTAGGTAACATCATCAGTGTTCTGATGTTGTTACCTAGTTTAGGTAATGAAGCATCTGCAAGAAAAAGCACCAGGCTCACAGAGCACCAAGGACCACCCTACACTTCAACTGACTGGTCATTAACTGAGGACTACTTGTACTCAAAATACACAAGGATCTGGATTTGTTGCATCTAAACAAGCTGATGTCAAGCCTAAAATTGACATATGTGTGTAGCCATTTTATTTAGCCTTATAATATATTCCTTTTCTTTCTTTCTCTTTGCTGGTTATGGGGGGAAGTGTTTCGGGCTTGCCACATTCCTAAGGTGGGAGGAGTGGAAATAGAGAGAGTTGTTTAGGCTGGGTGGTTCTTCTTCCCGTGGGAACGAAAGCTGACCCCGCTGAGACCTGGAGATGGAGATTGATGACACCAAGCAACGTTGATTTACTTCTATTGGGGAATATGACTTTTGGGGGCTGTTATTCTAATTTCCAATATTATGTGGTGTAATTCCAGGTTGTGTCAGATCTGGAATTACAACGGACTTTGTCAATTTGATTGCTTTCTTAAATAAAACAAATTGTTATGGAAGATGGACTTTGCACTTTATTTTTAAATGGATTTCATCACTTGGAAACCTGATAGCTTAATTAGTCGGCCATGAATGCTCCATGTTTAAAATCTTCACCATAAGCCAGAATACTTCAACAACCTGCCTTACCGTGTGCCGTTTCTGCTTGCAATCTGATCACCCACACCTAGAAATTTGGAGAGTCCCTGAAACGTGAACTGAAAGTACTCACACTAATAGCAGAATACAGAGACTCTCCATAGAGATTCTTGTATTCGTGTCGAATATCCAGAAGATCAATTTCTGACCGAGATACTAGGATTCTGGTCAATGTGACTTCATCAGTTCCAGGTCCCTGTAAACAAAGGAGGGAAAAAACAAAAGCCCTCATTAACGAGGAATTTTTAAACTCCGCTTCCAAAAACGCAGAACATATTTTTACACCAGAGACCCAAATAGCTTTAAATAGTCAAAACATCAGCAGATCAGTTTTTTTAAAAATTCAAAGAGATGTGGCATTTTAATCAGTAATTTTTTTAAAACTGGGGATTCCTAATAAACGATTGAGAAAATTGTAGTTTAGATAATATCTAAGTATTTATGCCTGGTTTTATCTATAATGATCAAAAGCTGCCTTCGGTAGTTGTTGGGGCTGCAACTTGGTCATTAAGCGAAGCAGTTGCTAAGTAAAATCCTGACTGTGCTTACACTCTTACTTCAGCTTTCCTTCGCTTTCCAGACCCGCAAAGATCATAAATCTGAGATTGGTTGCCAAGTTGTTATTGTTTTTCATTGTAATTGCAAAGGTCACTGTAGAAGATAGTCATTAAACAAGGATTAGCTGTATTAACATACCATAGACACATATGCTGACCATGGTTTTATTTATATGCTATGTTGACCCTGGCGATTGAATAAACTTATTTTCTGGATTAGCACAATCCATTCAACTAAGTGACCTAAAAACTATGATTTAATGGTGACCAAATTTAACATATTGTGCAAACGCATTGACTAACTGACCAGGTTAAATATGCAGGGTATGGTCCAGAGGTGGTATTTAGCTGGTTCTGACCAGTTCTGGAGAACCGGTAGCAGAAATATTGAGTAGTTCAGAGAACCGGCAAATCCAACCTCTGACTGGCCCTGCCAACCCCATCTCTTCTCTGCCTCCTGAGTCTCAGCTGATTGGCTGGGTCTTCTTTGGTTGCCCTGCACAGGAGAACGGAGCTGGAAAGCAGGTTCGTGGGGTGGGGAGGGAATGGGGATTTTGCAGTATCCTTCCCCTGCAACACCCACCAAGCCACGTCCACAGTACTGGAAGTAAAAAAAAATGGAATCCCACCACTGGTGTGGTCTCAGTGCCAGAGAAATTTCCCTGATCTATCCATTTTAAATTATCCTCATTCTTATTTTTGTCCTCTTACATCAACAGGAATCGAGGCTAAAGAAACTTCATGAACATAATGCTGCTCTACAAACGGTGCAAAACGGTGCATGATGTGTGTGATGTTATTGTGGCTTCTCCCAAATGCTGAAGCATTCAAGCAGGTTTTTCCAGGGAGCCTACACTTTGCTTGGCTTTGCATACCAGGTTCTCCTGCCTACCTAATCCTGAGAAACGTCTTCAGAAATATTGACGTATAATGTACTTAAAACGACAGTAGGAAGGGACCTTGGAGGCAGGGGTGGGGCCGCTACCAGTTCGCACCGGTTCACGTGAACCGGATTCTAATTTTAAATCTGGTTCACCGAACCGGTAGTTCCAATGACTGGTTGGCCCCACCCACCCTGCCCCTCCCCTCCTAGGAGTCTCCAGGCAGCCCATTTTGGATCCCAGATAAGCGCAGGGGCCATGTGGAGGCTCAGGGAGGGCGGAAAATGGGTTTCCGGAAAGCCAGAAATAGGCCCGTTTCCGGCCTCCAGAGAGCCTCCGGAGCCCAGGGAGGGCGAAAAACAGACCTCCCGGAAGTTCGGGCCTCCCAGAAGTTTGGGCAGAGGACTTCCGGAACCTGGGGAGGCTATTTTTGCCCTCCTGGAGACTCAAGGAAAGGCTCCAGAGCTTTTTTTTTGAAGCCCACCCCTGCTTGGAGGTCTTGTAGTCCAACTCTCTGCTCAAGCCGAAGACCCTATAACCATTCTAGACAAAAGGCTACTCAATCTCTTTTGGAAAACCTCCAGTGATGGAGCCCTCGCAACTTCTGCATGCAGATCGTACCACTGATTAATTGTTTTCACTATCAGGAAATTTCTCCTTAGTTCTAGGTTGGATCTCTATTTTAACAAGCTTCCATCCATTACTTCTTGTCCTGCCTCCAGGGGCTCTGGAGAATAAGAGCATCTTCTCTTTTTAAGTGGCAGCCCCACAAGTACTAGAAGACAGCTATCCTATCACCCCTAGTTAAACTAGGCATACCTAATTTCCTCGACTGTTCATCACACGGCTTTGCCTCCAGACCCCTTATCATTTTGGTTGCTTTTCTCTGCCCTCTTTCAAGATCACCTCAGGCTCCTCAGTCAAAACAACAAACTTCTGCGTTTACAGGGTGATTTATCTCAAAGCTGAACGAAGCAGGCAGCTGTAATTTGTCAGGAGAACAGCCAATTTGCAGAACAACCCTCCATCCCTCTTACCTAGAGAGAAACTTCCTTGAAATTGTAAATAATTGCCAGCTAATAATGCGGGCACCAACCAGCAATGTGGTTGGCGGTTCTGGATGACCTGACTTTGGGCAAAGCAATCTCATATCCGTCTTACCTTTATGGATCTGTGCAGTTTTTCAGCAAAGAAGGCAGGAGTGTTATTTACACACTTGACTATAAAAAAAGAGGAAAACCAGAATTCAACATAAATAAGCCTTTTATGCTATCTGGCTATATTTTGCAGAGGATTGGAATACAAAGCAGAAAAACAGCCCGGTAAATTATTTAAGCATTTGCGAATCATCCCACATATGAAATGCATGAACAAGACATGGGAAGTACATCTAATAATTAAATCCGTAAATAAATAAAATATTAACATGAGGGCTCGTACTTGATTACAACCATTTACATGGTTTCCTAATTATAACCCTCTTGCACATAATTTTTATATTTACATTTGCAGAGTGGTTTCGGCAGATTTTCATCAGATGAAGAGCAAAAACACTTATCCAAATTACATTTTGGAGCAGGGCGAGTGTAGAAAGGTATCCTCCTCTTTAGCTGCTGTATATGATTTAAGATTAAATCTGCAGTTTGCTTTTCCACCAAAAACACCGTTCAAAATAAGAGCTTAGTTTCAAAGCAGACCTCAAGAAGAGGGTTGGAAATCTATTTTGTGTTACGAAGTTCCTGATCTTTGAAAGCAAACCAAGGTTTTTGCAGGAATAGGGAAAACGGCATTCATTTCTTGCACTATATTTATATACAGCCCCAGGTGCCTAAACATCTAAAAACTAAGATTTTTTTTAAAGGAGTCTAAATTCAAAATGTCCTCATGAATATCAGGTTTGCAACTGCATCATTTCCTACACTGCTTCATTGTGCTTTACAGCCCTCGCGAAGAAGTTTACAGAATCAGCATACTTCCCCTAACAATCTGGGCCCTCATTTTACCAACTTCGGAAGGAGGGAAGGCTGAGTCAACCTTGAGCCGGTCAGGATCAAACTGCTGGCAGTGGGCAGAGTCAGCCTGCAATACTGCATTCTAACCATGCACATTCACAAGATCATCGCACGCTTCCCTTACCTACGGCCAAAAGGAGTTCGGCAAAATCACCCGATGTTTCGTTAAGCACGCTGTCCTCCATCTGGTGTCCACTAAGTTTTTTGTACTCCTCAAATGCTTTAAGAAAGGTCAACAGAGAACAATGTCAAAGGAGTAAGCTGCACATACTTTAAGATGCCTGAACAAAAGCCGGGGGGGGGGGGCACTTTTACTTCTCTGTATGCAAGCCATCACTCTTTTACAATATATTATTTGTAACAGCCTGAAATCCTATTTTCCATGCTTTTTTTTTTTTTTTTAAAGCAGGGATGTCAAACACAAGGCCCACGATGTGGTCAGATTTGGCCTCTGGGGCCATCTTGGAAAATGTAAGGGACCAACCCACATTGCTTTGGTCCAGTCTACCCAGTGTGAAGAGGAAACTTAGCAGCAGTTTGGGGAGTGGTGTTAAGCTGGCCACGCCCACCCAGTTGGCCACACCCACCCAGTCAGCTATGCCCACTCCCCCCATCTCTATTCCCACCCACCCCCCGAGGTCAACCACAGCCCTGATGGGGCCCTCAATGAAATTGAGTTTGACACCCCTAGAACTAGTCCAGCCTGAAGATGCTTTTTTCAGCCTTATTCCTCACCTGGGCTTATCTGACCAGTTATTCTTCCTCCTCTTCCTCCAAGTTTTTCTCACAGCCTATTACAGCTCCTGGGATTGTGCTCTCACCCCTATCAGTATATCTAACAGCCATAGCACTTAGACTTATATACCGCTTCAAAGTGCTTTTCTCTAAGCCATTTTACAGAGTCAGCCTATTGCCGCCTCAATCATCTGGGTCCTTATATTTTATTGTCCTCGGAATGATGGAAGCCTGAGTCAATTATTGAGCCGGTCAGGATCAAACTGCTGGCAGTCGGCAGAATTATCTTGCAGTATTGCATTCCAACCACAGCTCATCTGATGTCTGATGGTGTTAACCAAACGGTATGACTACAATTCTAGCCTCAGTTATGATCATAAGTAAAGGACTACCTATATTAACCAACCAAGATTAATTTGAGCCATGGTGGCGCAATGGTTAGAATGCAGTACTGCAGGCTACTTCTGCTGCTTGCTGGCTGCCTGCAATTTAGCAGTGTGATCCTGACCAGCTCAAGTTTGACTCAGCCTTCCATCCTTCTAAGGTGGGTAAAATGAGGAGCCAGATTGTTGGGGGCAAGAGACTGACTCTGTAAACTGCTTAGAGAGGGCTGTAAAACACTGTGAAGCGGTATATAAGTCTAAGCGCTATTGCTAAGTGCTACTCCAGGCTTCCTGGATTGGGCTTCCCAAGACCATGATCCTCAGCCAATATAATACATCTGAAGAACATTGGACAAGAGAAAGTTAATAACATATATGGCCTAAATACCTTGCTTGATTCATTTGGGCAAACCTAACCATATATCCAAACTGCAAATGTTTTTCTTTTTCCCCCTGGCAAATGAGCAAATAGCAATAGCTCTTACCGTTGTATACCACTTCATGATGCTTTTACAGCCCTCTCTAAGTGGTTTACAGAGTCATCACATTGAGCCCAAAAATATGGGTCCTCATTTTGCCGACCTCAGAAGGACAGAAGGCTGAGTCAGCCTTGAGACGGTCAGGATCAAACTGCCAGCAGTGGAATGCAGAGTCAGCCTGCAATACTGCATTCTAATCACTGCGCCACCCTGGCTAATTATGCGAGAAGAGCTAATCGGTTTTATTTTACTGTAGAAGACAATCCATTTCTTACTCAGTTTGAGTTGAGCAATGCTGCTGGTGCTCAGAATCTCGATGAATTTGGTCTCATCTGTTCCCCATCTCTTCTCACCGGCACTATATAGGAGCTAGAAAACAGGAATTGAAGGAGCATAAAATAGCTGAGCTTTTGCTGTCCCCCTGTAATATTTCAAATAAGGTACTCTGAGCAATTATTATGCCAATTGTTTACACAAGGCTTTCCGAGATAGTCAGATTAAACCCCACTAAGACTCTTCATTTGACAGATAAGCCAACTTTTTTTGGGCGGTGGGCAGGAACTGTCAGAGGTTGCAAGCATCAATTTCACTTTGCTTGCTAGGGAATTCTGGAAGTTGAAGTCCTGCAGGCTTAAAGTGGTCAAGGTTGGAGACCCAGTCTGGACTACCATGCCTGGGCTGTTAAACGCAAACAACCACTGGAGGGCAGCAAAGAGATTCAGAAAACCTTTGTCGCCATCTTGTGTCCATCTGGCTTTTTCAGGCTAGATCAGAGTTTCTCCAGTTTAATATGAAGGCTGGAGAAGTCCACGCATTTTAAAGTTGTTTTAAGGTCGAGAAACAACCAGCCTTTTAATATAGATAAATACAGCATTTTCAAGTCTGGATATCTGCCTTCCGATTCGCATTTTAAAAAAAAGCAGAAAGGCCTTTTGAACAATTTGGATATTTTTTTAAAAAAAAATTATAGGACCCCCGTAGCTGGCTCTTTTCCAAACTGTGATTACCTGGGCATCCCTCTTTGCTACCTCTTCATGGGCCTGTGGATTTTCATCTCTTTTGGCCTGTATTGAAAAGAAGAAGGAAAAGATAACATTCAACATGATCCCGAATCCTCTGCAAGAAAGATGCACGATTCCTTCCCAAAGCAACCCTGATAGCATTTCTGTTGCAATCCAGTTACTTATAGAAATACGAACAGAACAGGAACAATCAGACTGGAGTTATGAATCTTATAGTTATGGAGGGTTCTTCTTCCTTGACTTCAAGCATCAGAAGTTCTAAGGTGGACAACTGAGAGCAATTTCAGGGAAGACAGGAGGATCAGAAAACTCTTTTTAACAACTTATCTGCGCTTCTCTCCTCTTTCTGCATTAATTCTCCAAATGCAATAGAAGTAGTCCTACTGGGCTGGGGAATTATGGGAATTGAAGTCCACAACACCTTAACATTGCCAAGATTGGGAAAATACTGCTCCAGAGAAGGGGTCTCCATTATTTTGCCAACCAATATCAAGAATGCTTCACTTCCTCCACGGCTATAGCCTTTTTTTGATGCCCTATTTGTCACAGACCAACCTTCTTCTTCAAGAACATAGGAGAAGGGAGAAGGCTGGACAGCTTGCCTTTCTAGGAATCAAAACATTGACACGTACCCTTCTTCTGTTGTGTGTTCGGATGCCATAGCTCTGGAGGAATGTTGGTGGCTATCTCACCCAACTTCTGGAATGATGTGGGAATTAGACCTATACCTAGTTCTAGAACTAGACTTTCTTCTAGAACTAGACCTAAAACTTAAGACTTAGATCCCTTTTATTTAAGGTTGTCCCAAAAGAAAAAGAGCTGGCCGTCAAAAGTGGGACATGCAAACCTATTGAAATGGATGGTTCGATAGGAATGAGTGTCATAGAATGACGTGGGAATTAGACCTAGACCTAAATTTAGTTCTTGAACTAGACTTTCTTCTAGAATTAGACCTGAAACATAGACTTAGAACTAGATCCCTTTTATTCAACAATGTCCAAAAAGGGAACAGAGCCTGCCCACCTCAAATGTGGCACATGCAAATCTATGGATGGCCCAATAGGAATAAATATAATGAGTGACAAGGTTGACTCACAAAATATCTCTTTCCAAAGAAACATGGGTGGGGGGAGGGGTATGATTGGAATAGGTGGGAAGCTGGGAGGGAGAGAAGGGATTCATGTGAGCCGTTTGCAGCTTGAGAAAAATCTTACAATGTCAAGGTCATAAGTGTTGTAGCCCACCAGCTGCCAGCAGAGTTGGCGGCAGAATCGGACAATGAGGAGGCCAATTCTGGAGCCTGGGGAAGGTTGTGATGGAGGCTCTGCATTGGAAGCAGAGATAGAGCCAGGGCCCTCTGACATTTCCCAGCCACTGGAGAGGCAGCTGTCTTTGGAGGCTGATATGAGTGAGGAGGAAGAACAGTTGGGGCCTGTTCCAGGTGCGCGTATGCACAGAGCTGTTAGGAGAGGGGAGCTATGGAGGACAAGGAGTCGCCTTGGAAAACAAAGTACACATGGATGGTGAACAGCCCCTCCCTGGCTGGGTAATAAATAGAAGGAAAGGGGAGTGGTGGTTGCAAGAGACAACAGTTAGGATTTCTGAAGATCTCGCTTATCCTGATTCATGCCACAGAGACTGCTTGCCAGAACTTAATTTGCAGCCTTTCGACTGGGAACTCGCAGCCTTGCAATTATCTCAAGAAACTGATAAGGTCTGTTGTTGCATTTAACTCTTTGAAGAACTATGGCTTGGACTTTTTGGTGTGTGAATGCCATTAATTCACAGGAGATAAATAAAGGGGAGTTTTTCATGACAAGGAGTCTGTTTCATGCTTCTGCTAAGGCTGGGTCAGAACAATAAACTGAAGACTTCCGAAAGATGCCAACTGTTTCCCCAAAATTAAATGCTTGACCTGGATTGGCGGACTATGGACACTGGGCAGCCCCAGGGTAAGGAAGAAGGGGGGTTTCACTATACAGCACTTCATGCCAAAATCTCAGATCTGGCTTTTCTTCTTCTGGACCTGTATGGATCTCTCGGTAAAGTTTTCCTCTTGGTGATTAAAAAAAGATATCCCAGGGGTTTCTTTTGCTGTGCGTGCCAACAGGACGGTTGACAACGGGTTCGATTAATTCATTTGTGAATAGCTGCACTGCACACAAGGGCCTTCCCATAAGATACATTACACAAGGCAACTGCGGGGTCACTTGCACAAATTGGTTAAAAGTTTCCTTACATCCAGCAAGGCCAAGAGAGTTCTTTTGAAGTCTCCAGATGTGTCCCATCCAACGTCCTCACTCATAATGGACCTATAAACTAGAACCAAAAGGAACAGAGTTAGTGGTGCTCGCTGAGCTGAGAAAAAGGTACGGAACCCCTGCCTGAATCCTAAGAAGTAGATTATATATAGTCAGTACAGATGGTCCTTGACTTACAACAATTCATTTGGTCACCATTCAACGTTACAACAGAACTGAAAAAAAGGAAAGAGGAGGGTTCTCCCCACCCCATTTGTTGTATCCTTTCAGTAAGGCCAAAGGATTTGAAAGGATACAACAAATTTTGTCAATAAAAATGGTGGCAGCTCACAAAGATTACTAGGTGCAGATGGAAATACATGTTATTTCCACAGCAAGGAAGATAAAGCAGGAGTGGTTACATTGAATTATTTTATTTAAAGAGGCAAATAGGTTTTTATTTGGATATCCACTTCTGGAATTTGTGCTTGTGAAGGAAAAAAGAAAGAAACTTTGATCTTGGTTTTGTTGATTAGAAATTTTAGTGTTATAGAAATGGCTAGTTACATATGAATGTGTAAAAGCAAAACATGGAGGTTGGAATGTGTTTATCTTGTGCTATGCTAGGAAGAGTTGGAAGACAATTAATGGTGGGATTCAAAAAATTTTACTTTGGGTGTGACTTGGTGGGCATGGCAAGGGAAGGATACTGCAAAATCCCCATTCCCTCCCCACCCCACTAACCTGCTTTCCAGCTCCGTTCTCCTGTGCAGGGCAACAAAAGAAGACGCAGCCAATCACCTGGGACTCGGGAGGCAGAAAATAGATGGGGGCAGGGCCAATCAGAGGTGGGATTTGCTGGTTCTCCGAACTACTCAAAATTTCCGCTGCTGGTTCTCCAGAACTGGTCAGAACCTGCTGAATGCCACCTCTGAAGACAATGCCCCGTTTTCTTTCTTTTTCTCTTTCCCCTTCTCTCCACTCCCTTAATCTCCTATTTTCTTTTTCTCTTGTATTTTATATAATAAAAATGAAAAAAAGTGACTTATGACCATTTTTCACACTTAGGACCATTGCAGGATCCCCACAATCACAGGATTAAAATTCAGACGCTTGGCCATTGACTCATCTTTATGATGGTTGCAGGCTCCCAGGATCACTTGATCGCTTTTTTTGCGATCTTCTGACCAGCAAAGTCAGTGGGGAATCCAGATTCACTTAACAAACATGCTAATAGCTTAACGACTGCAAAGATTCACTTAAATGACTAGGGCATGAAATGTTGTAAAAAGGAGCAAAACTCAACTGAACAACCGCCTCGCTTAGCCACAGAAATTTGGGGTTCAATTGTGATCATACGTCAAAGACTACCCCTGTTTCCCCGAAAAGAAGACTGGATCTTATTTTCTTTTGGGCCCCCAAATAAACACTAGGGCTTATTTTCAAGGGCGTCTTATTCCTCCTCCCCCCCATGTATGGGAAGCCTACTTTTTCTGCTTGCTGGTGGGGCAGGAGGCCACATGGAGTGTTAGCGCTGCTGCCGCAAGGCAGGGAAGGTGGAAGTGCCCCCTGCACCAGCTTATCTGAGGTAAGGCAAGGCGGTGATGGAGCCACCCCACACTGGTTTCAGCTCAGGACCCCCACAACCAGGCCATCCACACCTCGACACCTGCCTCACCACATAGCCGTGGCACAAACACACTGCCTGGCCTCCTGCTCCGTTGAGGCTGTGAGCAAGCAGAAGAAGTGAGCTGGCAACCATGTGGACTCCTGCTCCAGATGGTTGCAAATGCTGCCGCCACAAGGCAGGTGTTGGGGCATGGATGACCTGGCTGAGGAGGGCCCTGAGGTAAGCCAGTGCAGGCTGTGTGGGGCGGCTCCATCACCATCCCGCCTCACCTCATGGCTGCGGCACCGCGAGCAACCAGATGGTATGGGTGGGTGGCCAGCTGTGCAGGCTCTTAAGTAGGGCATATTTTTGAGGGGGGGTGGTAGGGCTTATATTAGGTGCAGGTGTAAAACATGCTAAACCTTATTTTCTGGATAGGTCTTATTTTGGGGGAAACGGTATTTGCAAACATTATCCAACCTTTTATCTTAATAACACCAAAGAAACCCAGCTACACAATTTCTGACATATAGCCCTCTTGTGATGCAAGTTTTACATCTATTATACTGTAGAAGATGACTCTTATCTGCAAAGCCTGTAAGCACAGATTGCATGGAATAATCCTGACAGTTATCTTGTTCCATTGCTAAGGAGCAGATAGAAGGTTTATCTGTAGTTTATTTCGCATAGCCTCTATGGTGCAGTGTTTTTGATCTTGCTAACTGTTTAAGCCGGAGGAATTGATAAGCTTGATAAATAAGGTGTCGTCTGAATGCATGATTTTCATCTGCTGTGGCCAACCTTGGGAAAAAGCTGTGGAGTAGTAATCCAAACTATGTGACATTCTTAGGGGCACCCATAAGGTTTTTACAATCCAGATAGTCCTCAATGTAAGACTACAACTGAGCCCAAAAATTATCTTGCTTCCATCCTTCCGAGGACGGTAAAATGAGGACCCAGATTGCTGGGGACAAGAAGCTGACTCTGTAAACCTCTTAGAGAGGGCTGGAAAGCTCTGTGAAGCAGTATATAAGTCAAAGTGCTATGGCTATTGCTGTTACTTAGGAGCCATGGTGGTGCAGTGGTTAGAGTACAGTATGGCAGGCTACTTCTGCTGACTGCTGGGAGCTGTGCCATTGTTGTGTTGTGCCTTTGTTCTGACACGATCCAAGGTATATACAATCTGTTAGACTTTGTCCCCTATTATTTTGAATGGAGGTCAGGTGACTGGCAGTGTCTGGAAACAGAAACAATAGAGAGAGGATACAAATCGGCAGTAAGGGCAGCCAATATTATAACCGTAGAGTTTCACGATTTGCTCCCAATCCAGTTAGAAGGGGAAGCGAGCAGATCA
Organism: Hydrophis major; assembly: GCA_033807585.1. Taxonomy (NCBI): domain Eukaryota; kingdom Metazoa; phylum Chordata; class Lepidosauria; order Squamata; family Elapidae; genus Hydrophis; species Hydrophis major. The sequence continues at coordinate 11,752,121 of CM066333.1, read as the reverse complement.
GAGAAGACTGAAGCATAATTTCATTACCTATAAGAAACTGTAAGGAGAACTCTTATAGATGAGATTATGAAAACTGTGACAATCAGAGGAGCAATAGCAATAACACTTCAACTTAGAGTGCACTACTACAGACTACTTCTGCTGACTGCCAGATGCCTGCAATTTGGCAGTTCGAATCTCACCAGGCTCAAGGGTGACTCAGCCTTCCCTCCTTCCGAGGTAGGTAACATGAGGAGCCAGATTGTTGGGGGCAACATGCTGACTCTGTAAAACTGCTTAGAGAGGGATGTAAAAGCACCGGGAAGCCGTATAGAAGTCTAAGTGCTATGGCTATTGCTATTTTATGACCTTCAGGCCACAGTGGTTAACCAAATCACTGCAGTTAAGTTAGTAACATGGTTGTAAGGTGAATCTGGCTTCCCCATTGATTTTGCTTTTCAGAAAGTGATCACAGGACTCCGATACACCGAAACCGTCAGACATATGAACCAGTTGCCAAGCATCCGAATTTTGATCACGTTGACCATGGGGATGCTGCAGTGGCCTTCAGGAGCTTTGGAAGAATAGCTTGACCCCCCCTCTTCCTTGTGATAACCCCTCAAGAGATCCATCTTGCAGTTATTGCTATTGAGCCAAATTTCACCTAATTTGCCGTTGTGCATTTGGTTTTTCACAACCCTTTCCTTATGTGGTGACTTCTAAACATGTATAGAACGATGAGCCAGAGTGTTTATGAGCTAAACATGTTTAGAAATATGAGCCAGCTGTGTGCAGTGGCAGCCAAAAAAAGCAAATGCAATCCTAAGCTGCATTAACAGAGGGATGCAATCAAGATCAATGGAGGTACTAATACCATTCTATAAAGCCTTAGTAAGACCACACCTGGAGTACTGCATCCAGTTTTTGGTCACCACACTATAAAAAAGATGTTGAGACTCTAGAAAAAGTGCAGAGAAGAGCAACCAGGATGATTAGGGGACGGAAGACTAAGGCATATGAAGAAAGGTTACAGGAACTGGGCATGGCTAGTCTAGCGAAGAGAAGGACCAGGGGAGACAGTATAGCAGTCTTCCACTATTTGAGGGGCTGCCCCAGAGAGGAAGGAGTCAAGCTATTTTCCAAAGCACCTGAAGGCCAGACAAGGAATAATGGATGGAAACTGGACGAGGAGAGATCCAACCTGGAAATAAGGAGGAATTTTCTGACAGTGAGAACAATCAACCCATGGAGAAGAAGTTGCCTTCAGAAGTTCATCACCGGAGTCTTTCAAGAAGAGATTGGACTGCCATCGGTCAGAAATGGTGAAGGGTCTCCTCCTTGGGCAGGGGGTTGGACTAAATGACCTACAAGGTCCCTTCCAACTCTGTTAATCTAATCTAACTACAATTCTCAGAACTGTCAGGCTGCCCTCGAGCATGGAATTTATCCATCCATTCATCCATCATTCATTTTTGAAAGCTGTCCATCTCAATCAACAACTCTGGGCAGCTGACAGTTCCAAAATTCTGGAATTCTGGGAGCACTCAAGCAACCAATGGGTAGGACCTCATCCAACCGTTCACCTCCAGTCCTCCACTTGCAATGTCAGCAAGTTTACAGACCGGCCCATTGTGACTCCATCCCTTTGTTCTCCGGTCCAGGTTTATTTGCTTGGCTCAGCTTAGCCTACAGTGCAGTGAAGCAGGGCCGCCTGATTCTAATTCCCACCAGTGGGCTTTCTACACCCTCATCAGGAGAAGAGGCATCCATCTTCCAGATATTAATCAATGCCACAGCTCTGAAAGAACTACACCAACTCCAGCTCCAGGCTTCACTGGGCTGGCTGCATTCAATTTCCAATCCATCTTGGTCAGCCTCTCTGCAGTTTGGCAATTTGTCTTCCTGAAAGGCAGCAGGTTCTTTGGCTATTGCCACTTATCAAACTCAAAGCTAGAGGGGACATGGGCCATGATCTAGCTAATACTAACTCAATAGTATTTAATGACTTAATGATGGGCAGTCCCTCCACCCGGTATGGACTTCTGTGCAAAACCTTTCAGACCAGAAAGCAGAGATGTTATCCAGCAGGTTCTGACCCAGTTCTGGAGAACCGGTCGTGGAAATGTTGCGTAGTTCGGAGAACCGGCAAATCTCACCTCTGACTGGCCCCGCCAACCCCATCTATTCTCTTCCTCCCGAGTCCCAGCTGATTGGCTCGGTCTTCTTTGGTTGCCCTGCACAGGAGAACGGAGCTGGAAAGCAGGTTAGTGGGGTGTAGAGGGAATGGAGATTTTGCAGTATCCTTCCCCTGCCATGCTCACCTGTCCGAGTATATTCATGAACTGGAATAGAGCATGGCAACAAGGTCAGCCAATGAGGACTGTTTGGAAGCTGAAACTAGAAGTAGCCTAGGCATGGCTCTATATTAAGCTGTGCGGCTCTGAAGTTATGTTGAGCTCTGAATCTACCTATTGAAAATGAAACTGCTTATCTCCTCTTGCTTGCCTGCTGAACTAAAGTAAAAGAGAAACTAACTTCCTTGCTACCGGAGTTACTTGCAACATGTTTCTGTCTGAGTTTGCTCCACGTTGGAGGAATCTACAGCTGGTTTGTAAAATCTACTTATTATGTTTCTAAAGATGTTAAATGACGCACCAGCCATCTGTGCTTATTTTTCTGGTGCTGAATTAACGTTGCAAAACTCTGAGCCTCAAGCCACGCCATGCCCATCAAGCCATGCCCACAGAACTGGTAGTAAAAATTTTTTGAATCCCATCACTGCCAGAAAGGCATCGTTTTCTTCAGCCAAGCTTCTTCATGGTCTGCCAAGATAGGTAGGATTCCAATTGTAAAAAAAAAGGTTTCCAAAACTTCTAAAGGGTAAGAGGGTGCTTTGGCGCTGCACAAAATGAAAATACCCATTTAGTCCCCGAAGAGCCAGTTTGGTGTAGTGATTAAGGCACTACTGTAGAAAGGGGGGTCAGCCTATTTTCCAAAGCAGCAGAAGGCAGGACAAGAAACAATGGATGGAAACTAATCAAGGAGAGAAGCAACTAGGAATCAAGTTCCTGACAGTGAGTAATGACAAATAAACTCTATAAAACTTTCCCCCAGAAGTTGTAAATGCTCCAACACTGGAAGTTTTTAAGAAGAGATTGGACAACCATGTGTCTGAAATGATATAGGGTTTCCAGCCTAAGCAGGGGGTTGGACTAGAAGACCTCCAAGGTCCCTTCCAACCAACAGTGAGGACAATTAACCAGTGGAACAGCTTGCCTTCAGAAGTTGTAGATGCTCCATCACTGGAAGGTTTTAAGAAAAGACTGGAAAGCCAGCTACCCAAAATGGTACCTGAGCAGCAGGGGTTAGACTAGAAGACCTCCAAGATCCCTTCCAGCTTTATTCTGATTGGAAAATTCCCCCGTTGACTTTGCTTGTCAGAAGCCGTCTGGGAAGGCCCAAAATGGTGGATCACATGACCTTGGGACAGTGTGTAAATATATGCTGGTTGCCAAGCAGCTATATGTTGATTGTATGACCCTGAATGTCAACTCATAAAATATTTCTATGGTCTTTTTAGAATTGCCAACAGAAAGGGAGGGGGGAGCAGTGCGGCAGCTTACAAACTGAAACTGCATTCCATAAATGTTTTCAAAGATAGTAACTAGGTGACCGAAGTTTCTGCCATGCAAAATTCTAACTGGAGAGCATGATTGATGGCTCTGGGCTATGGAGGTGTCCCATTGGAGAATATGGATTATGATACACCCAGGGGGTGGGAGGAAAACTAGGGTCAAGGGGGACAATCAATGAATGATGTCTCAGAGTCAGCTACACCCAGACAGTGCCGGATAGTTTAATTCCCAATAAATCGGGGTTTTTTTTGGAAGTTTGGCTTGAGACTCATGATTTAAATGGGGGGTAACTGCCGGAATCCTGACACTAAGGATGCTGTTACCATTGTAAGTCTGAAAACTGCACATAAGTCACTTTTCCCAGTGCTGTTGTAACTTCGAATGGCCACGAAACACAGAGTTGCAAATTGGGGACTACCTGTCATAGAAGATCCCTCCCTGAGCCATTTTCCATTCCAAATGAGTTGGCTATTGCTGACTACAGAGAAATGAAGAGGCAAATTCCTGGCTGGTATATCTATTTAACCAAGGTAGTTCTTACCTGTATAATAAACCTGAGATATCTCTCTGATTTGCTTGCTGGTTCGGGAAGCCACGATCTCAATCAGCCCCGTCTCATTAGTTCCCATGCCCTGGCAAGAAATCACATGAACAAGAGGTTCAATTTTTCCATTCAAGATTTATCTAGATTTAATTGCATCCGGCGGTTGCAGAAATTGCCACAAGGTATGTTAGACATCTCTGGATGAGATAAATGAGCCTAAAGAGATCATTTCAACATTAAAACATTTGGGGTTCCGGCAGAAGAAAAGAAACAGGCTGACCTCATCTCAAGCCCAATGTTTTGTAAACAGATTTCAGCCCTTGATGGCTCTCTCCGTGAGTGAAGGTTTTATTGAAACCACTGAAAGTCAACCGTGTCTGGATGATTAATGAAAGGAGCCGACAAATTGTTGGTTAATGGTGTGAACTAACAAGAGTTCGGGTAGATGAAAGAGCATCGATCAATTCATTCAGCAATGCGTAGCCGCTGGCAAAAAGTTAAGGGTTTTGAAATGGAGCTGCCCTCAAGAGGAATGGTGGGTGGGACACTGATGTCCCTTGCAGGGGGACAACTACATAACAATAGCAGATAATCAGAGTTGGAAGGGTCCTTGTAGGTCCTAGTCCAACCCCTTGCCCAAGCAGGTGACCCTACACCATTCCTGACAGATGGCAGTCCAATCTCTTCTTGAAAGCCTCCAGTGATGAAGCTCCCACAACTTCCGAGGGCAACTTCTGTTCCATGGGTTGATTGTTCTCCCTGTCAGAAAGTTTCTCCTTATTTCCAGGTTGAATCTCTCCTTGTTCCGTTTCCATCCATTGCTCCTTGTCTGGCCTACATTATCAAATACGGACAGTGTGTATGTGTATATTAGGGCTGAACCACTCTATAAGGCCTTGGTAAGACCACACTTGGAATATTGCATCCATTTTGGTCACCTCAATATAAAAAAGATGTGGAGACTCTGGAAACAATGCAGAGAAGAGCAGCCAACCAGCAAAGAGCAACCAAAGTGATTAGGGCCTGGAGGCTAAAACATAGAAAGAACGATTGCTGGAATTGGGTATGTCTAATTTAATGACAAGAAAGAGTAGGGGTGACATGATAGCAGGGTCCCAATATTTCAGGGGCTGCCACAAGAAAAGAGGAGGCCAACCTATTCTTCAAAGCAACTCAAGGCAGGACAAGAAGCAATGGATGGAAATTAATCAAGGAGAGAAGCAACCTAGAATTTAAGGAGAATTTCCCTGACAGTAAAGACAATTAATCAATTGAATAGTTTGCCTCCAGAAGTTGCGGTGCTCCAACACTGGAATTTTTTAAGAAAAGACTGAACAAGTTGTTCTGTTATTCTGAATGCACAGAAGATCCATAATACATCTAGGAGATAAGAGCAGAGAGTTATAGCTTGGTCTGATGCCTTCTTTACAATATTTAGTAGTCCTTGACTTACAACCACGATTGAGCCCAAAATTTTCCATTGCTAAGCAAGATAGCTGTTAAGTGAATTTTGTGTCTCATTCTATGACTTTTTCATACATCATTGCATTAACAAGGTGTTTAAGTGAATCTGGCTTCTCCAATTGACCTTGCTTGTCAGAAGGTCGCAAAAGGGGATCATGTGCCCCCAGGGCACTGCAACCATCATAAATATGAGTCAAAATCACCAAGCATCTGAATTTTGAACACGTGACCATGATCGGTCGCAAAGATGAAAAAGGTAAGTCACATTGTTTTCAGTGATGTTGTTAACTGTTGATGGTTGTAAGTCGAGGATTACCCATATTGAAGAGGCTGGCTACTCCTTAGTTCAAGGATCCCCAAACTTGGCAACTTTAAGACTTGTGGCCTTCTGGGAGTTGAAGTCCACAAGTCTTAAAGTTGCCAGTTTTGGAGACATCTGCCTTAGTTTTTGGAACGGCTTGCCTCTTCAGGAAAAGTTATTTCTTTCAAAAAGAAAAGAAAACAAAACAAAGCTGAATCTGTACAAATTACCTCTCTCCTCTTCTAGAAAATTTGATTAAAGTGCCATTATATTAAAGTGCCTTCACGGAAAAGGAGAGAGTGACAGAAAATCATATTTTCACAAAGCAGAATCAAATAAAACCTGTGCCAGGAAGGATGAGTTAGATTTAGGGGTTAGCGTTAAGAGGAAGGCCATGCTTTATGACTTACTCTGACGGTTCGGTTAATTTGTTCAGCGTCAAATTCTGCAGGGGGCGTGACCAGAGCAACTAGGACATGACCAAAATCACCTGAGGTATCTTCCTTCAAAGCATCTTTCAGCTCCTTTAAAAAAGAAAATAAATCAGAGCCAGGAATAAATCTCATTGGGAAGAATCCTGGGCAGCTTCAGCAATGGTTTCTAATCCAGTATTCTCCAGATAATCACGACTGGGGAATCACAAATATTTTAGCCCATCGCGTGTGGAGGGCATCCATTTGAGGAATACCGTAGGGCAAATCTTGGTGGAATTTGTGTTTTACTGCTTTAAAGCTATGTATCTTGTCAAAACTCTTTTCTTTCCTTTATCCCAAAGGTGCTTTTTTTTCAAGAGGCAACTAGACTTTCTGGTTTTTTTCTTTGAAGACGTTTCGCTTCTCATCCAAGGAAGCTTCTTCAGCTCTGACTGAATCAATCAGAGCTGAAGAAGCTTCTTGGATGAGAAGTGAAACATCTTCAAAAAAACAACAACAACAACAACAAGAAAGTCCAGTTGCCTCTTGAAAAAAAAGCACCTTTGGGACAATCATGACCTGGAGGACTGAGAATCTCCACAGACATTTTTTTCCTTTTAGTTTAATTCTCAGTGAGAAATTGAAAATCTTGGCTGGGCTGGGCTATTACCCCGCAAAGACTTAGTTGGACTGTACCACTTCAGATATAAGCCCCCTGCAAGGTGTTTTTGAAAGGGTAGACCCCATCTCAACATTCATTTTGACTGGGTTTTTCTTCCTTTTCTCCCCTGTTTTAGGGGGCAGGAGAAGGAAATTCCTTCTCCAAGAGAACTCCTCTAATTGCTCCTTCAGAAATACAATATTTGATTTTTATCCTGCCTTTTATGACTTTATAAGTAACTCATGCTAGAGAATGTACATAATACTCTTCCTCATCCTCTTTTTCCCCACAACAACAACCCTGTGAGGTGAATTGGGCTGAGAGATAGTTACTGTCCTGAGGTCACCCGGCCAGCTTTCATGACTAAGGAGGGACTAGAATTCACGATCACCTGGTGATTAGGCCAAAGTCACCCAAGCAGCTTACATGCGTTAAGGGGGTACTAGAAGTCACAGTGCCTGGTTTCCAGGCCAGCATCTTAACCACTACACCAAAAACTGACTCTTCAATACTATCTGCCATGAAGAATCAGTAGCTGGAGATAATGGAGCCCCTCACCCTCCTAGCACGCGCCCCCTTCACAATATTTCCCAAGGATGCAGACCTTTCCGGTGTAAGATTTATACTCCTCAGCTATCAGCTGCCGTTGAGCATTAGATCTCCCTGTCAGGATCTCAATCACCGTTGTTTCGTCCGTTCCTAAAAGCAAAATTAAGAAGCTCAGAAAGAGGAAGAATCTTGACTCTTGGGAGTAAAACATATTAAAACTTTAGCATGGGCAACCTGTATCCCATTCTTAGGTTTTCTTTACAAGGAAACCTCAGTTTCATGGGCCAGTTTCATTCAGTAATGCCTGAGAAAAGCAGCAGAGTATCATGCGGCTTGCTTTTGGGTTAGAAGTAACAGGTTTTGGATTCTAAATTGTCATCATATGGAACATCAACTGGACTTCCAAAATTTCCTTCCTTCCAACCTGGAATCCAGCTGACTTCAAGGATACTGCTATGCATTACTCTTTGCCAAATGCAGAAAGAGCTCGCTGGGCCTTTTTCAATGTTGTTCTTTCATTTTCTCAGTGTAGCACACAGCTATTTGTTTGTGGTCCCTCTACACAATCAATCCAGCTTTGGTAGCCAGAAGCTGAAAAACAGCAATCCAACAGGAGATCGACTCTCTAAGGCGGGGGAAGGGGGGTCAAACTCAAGGCCTGGGTGCCAGATCCAACCCATGGGGTGCTTAGATCCGGCCTGTGCAGCCACCCTGGGAATAGCGAAGGACTGGCCCCGCGGTGCCTCTGCCAGCAAAAACGTGGCCCTCCCAAGCTCCGTTTTTGCTGTCAGAGGGTTGCAGGAGGCCATCCCAGCTGAAAACGGAGCTTGGGAGCCCCTTTTCTCTGGCAGAGTCCTTGGGCCACCACAGCTGCCCCCGACATGAATGATGTCAAGCTGGCCATGTCCACCCCGGCCCCCGAGGTCAAACACAACCCTGGTGATATCGAGTTTGACAGCCCTGCTTTAAGAAAACTGCCTCCTTTCCCCCCAAAGAAAACAAGGGTGCTTACCTAGTCCTTCCATGGCTGTTTTGAGTGCCTCTGCATCTTTGGAAGCATTGAACCCGGCGAAATCCTGAATTGTTCCTCTAGAACCAACCTGGAAGAAAAGAAATGCTGCACAATGACACAGAGTTCAAGAAACACACCAAGCAAACAGGATATTAAATTCCGGCAGTGAATCACTTAACAACTGGGACCAGGCAGGCCGTAAAATGGGGCAGGTTCGCTTAACAAATTGCTCACTCCGCAACATAAATTCTGGGCTCAATTATGATCGTAAGTCGAGGACTACCTGTACTTTATTATTTTCTGCCTATAATGCAGGAATCTCTCCCATCCTGGCAGCCAACTCCTTGGGAACAATTAGATAAGGAACTTAGAGGGGGGTCAGCCAGGGGTGGGCTTCAAATTTTTAGCAAAGGGTTATCTGTCCATGTGCTGTGTGGGCATGGCCATGGTGGACGTGGCCTAGTCGGCCTCCTGCACCACAGCGAGGTTTTTTTTTTTTACCCTCCGCAGGTTCTGGAGGCTTTCCTCAAGTTTATGGGAAGGCGAAAATGGCCTCCCTGGGCTCCGGAGGCTCCCTGGAAGCCAGAAACAGGCCCATTTCTGGCCTTCATGAACTTCCAGGAGGCCTCTTTTTTGCCTTCCCTGAGCCTCCGCATGCACCCTGCACTTCCCTACATCCAAAATGGGCCATGTGGGGACTCCTGGGAGGGGTGATGTGGTGTGGGCAGGGCCAGCCAGGAGTGGGATTTGGGGGTTCTCCAAACTGCACAGAATCTTAGGGGCTCTCCTGAACCCCTGCAAACCCTCAGCAGCCCATTCCTGGGGTCAGCCCTACTCCTTTTGTGGTTCTGCGGTGACTCTAAGCTGGATCCAAGCTTGATCCCCCCTCCCTCCCTCCCTCCCTTCTGGCTGTTTTTTTTTCCCTGACAAATATTTAAAAGGTGTTGGACTAGGAACGGTGAGATCTAGGTTCAATTTGACCTTAGCCATGTACAGACTTAGGTTTGTCCCTCTCTCTCAGCCCACAAGCCAGGAAAAAAAGTAAGACTAAACCAGGAGTCTCCAACCTTGGCCACTTTAAGCCTGGAGGACTTCAACTACCAGAATTCCACACCTATGTGAATTACATCCTCTTGTGTGCTAACAAGCAAAGCTGGTTGGGGAATTCTGGGAGTTGAAGTCCTCCAAGCTTAAAGTGGCCAAGGTTGGAGACCCCTGGACTAAACCATATTCTTGAGCGAAGTGCTGCTTTGTTGACAATCAAAATAAGGATGAGAAAATGGTAAATCAGATCTATTCTCATCTATATTTTCTTTTTTATATCAAGGTAACCTTTATGAAAAGATACCAGTGCATTAGAACATGTAGAAATATGTCACCTTAAAAAAAATAATCATAATGACATAGGACGCCAAGACAAGAGACACTCCAACATTACAATATAAAGTCATTTTTCAGCCCTTTATGATAGAATCATCACTAAAGCTGATTTATTCACGTCAAGGAAAATAAATGTGCTAACAAAAGAAAATGCTTGGAGTTTTTAACTGATTGCATCTGTTGTTAGCACCTAAGAGGATGTAATTTATGTAGATGTGGAGAAAGAAAGAAGCAGCAAGTGTTTGATATGATCTCAACCTTTCAGGAATGGTGATTTAATTCCCCTATTCAAAAAAATTAAAATGAAACCCTGCCTGTATGACACGCTCTAAAGAAACGTGATCCGCCAGCAATCTGCAGAGATGGCAGTAGAGTTGGACAGTGGGGAGGAACGGGGGCCAGTCCAGGACTCTGGGGAGGACTCAGACGAGGGTCCTGCATCTGATACAGAGATGGAGCCAGGACCATTTGGGAATTATGTGCCGACTCAGGAGCCTCCAGAATCTGGCAGCAGCGAGGCAGAGGAACAAGGGGAGCCTGTTCCCAATGTGTGTGTGCGCGGAGCTGCCAGAAGGCAAGAACAGTTAACACAAAAGGGGCAACTTGGGAGTAAGGCTTGGAGGTTATTGTCCCTCCCATAAGATATAAAGGAGGAGCAAAGGGACAGGAACTTTTGCAGGAAGCAACTTTGTTCTTACTGGTCGGTATGAAACCTGAAGCTCTGTGTTGAATTTGTGCTCCATTTGGCCTTGTATAACTAATTGTAAATTTAGCAGCATTTCAAGGAAGATAAAGGTGCGTGCTTGTCAGACTTATCCTGAAGGACTTTGGCAGACTTCCATGGGACTCTTTACAAACTGTTTGAGACTCATGACGGGCTGTGAAGGGCTACAATTCACAGCTGTTGAAATAAAGAAACAAGGGTTTGGGGACTAACGCATGCTTGTTAGTGTCTCAACAAGCCTTGATCAGAACAAGAAATCACAACCCGGAAAAATAAAAGTTATAAATATAGGTAGTCCTCAACTTATGACCACAATTGATGCCAACATTTCTGTTGCTAAGCGAGACAGTTGTTAAATTAATTTTGCCTTGTTTTACAAACTTTCTTGCCAGCATTGTTAAGTGAATCATTGCAGTTGTTAAATTAATAAGCCGGTTGTTAAGTGAATCTGGCTTCCCCATTGATTTTGCTTGTCAGGAGGTCACAAAAGGGGATCACATGACCCGGGACACTGCAGCCATCATAAATGTGAGTCAATTTGCCAAGCGTCTGAATTTTGATCATGTGAGCTTGGGGGTGCTGCAAGTGTGAGAAATGGTCATAAGCCCCTTTTTTCAGCGCCGTTGTAACTTCAGTCACTAAGTGTACCATTGTAAATCACCTGTAAATTTAAATTTATTGTAAATTTACCTGTACAGGTAAACCTCAATTTACAGGTGGTCGTTGGCAGCCATTCAAGGTTGCCACAGACATCCCAAAAGGGATTTACGACCCCATTTTGGAGTTTGGACCGTGGTGACTTGCTTTATGTCCATCGGGACTTATGGTTGTAACTCAAGGACTACTCAAGCACTCATTAAATGAATGAACTCCCTCCCTACATCTCCTCCATCGCTCTGCATTGCAGTGTGAATTTTGCAGACCGAGACAAAAACAACCAGCGAAACAGCAAACTCCGGAACTTGGTTTTGTTTGTTTTTCTATCATCAGGTAAGGAATTCAGCTGAAGCTCCACTGACTGTGAATCAAGGAAGTTCAGCAATAATTAGATTTTTCCTCCAATAAGCCGAGAGCCTCTCTCAACAAACTGCAATTTCCACATTTTATGGGGTTTGGAGTTTTTTTGGTTTTTTTGCAACGGAGCAAAATTGTCTCGGCTTCTAAGTTCCCCTGAGGTCTGCATTTAGGGCATGCAGGACAAGTTTTTGGCGTAAGAAATTGCATCCCATTGCAAAACACGTTTCCTGGCTTCTGCATTTTTTTGGCCCCCACCTGCTTACATAAAATGAAGGGCTTCTGAGCATAATGCAACCGAGGCAAATCAGGGAGAATGGGACCTACCAAAAGCTCTCTACCAAATTCGAGATCCCCCCACTTGGTATTGTAATAATTCCCAGGGACATTTCCTACCTGTAAATGTGAAGTTTTTTCCCTCCTCTTTCAGTGTAAATGAAAGTTTTTTTAAAAAAAGAAAGAAAGATGGGCTTAAATTCCTTTGAGTATTTCTTGTAAGATACATATAATTAAGATGAACTTGGCTTCAAGGTTATTTTCTATTTTGACAGGCCTTATTCTGCTTATTAGATTATTTTCAAGAGCTTTGCCAGGATATTGGAAACATTTTGGAGGATTCTCCCCTGAGTTTACATAGATGCCATCTTTAATCTTTTATTGCTTTTATGCTTAGGGATTGGGGATGGGGGTGATGGCTGTGTATATTGTTAGTGAGGGTTAGTTTCAATCTGGTTTTAGGCGGCACCATAATTGTTATAAATTCTATATTCTACGCAAGCCTCTGAGAGTCATTCTGACTGCATGGGGCAGAATTGAATTTAATAAATCATTCAATGTTTTTTAACAAGGCTATCCAGCAATCTTCCAATACAAGCATTGTAATTATCTGCTGGTAAAGATGGATTTCACAGCCTACACTTTCAGGATTATTTCTGGAATTTATCATATTTTTTTAACTTACCTGGAATCAGCTCTTAAAACTTTGCAGAACAGAATACAGCAGAGCAAAACAGGGTAAGGCAAGGAAGCAACAAGAATAGGATAGGATAGTATAAGACAGGACAGGACGGGGGGAGGACAGAGGAGAGGAGAGAAGAGAAGAGAAAAGAGAAGAGAGAAGAGAAGAGAAGAGAAGAGAAGAGAAGAGAAGAGAAGAGAAGAGAAGAGAAGAGAAGAGAAGAGAAGAGAAGAGTTGGATGGGACCCACACTGGCATGATTGTGGCCACTAAGCGAGGACTGCAAATATTACATATCAAGCCCTATATAGTAGGGCAGTGTTTCTCAACCTTGGGAATTTTAAGAGGGGGTGGATTTCTACCTGGCTGGGGAATTCTGGGAGTTGAAGTCCACCCCTCTTAAAAAATCCCAAGATTGAAAAACATTACAGTAGGGGATAATTAAGGAGGCAAGAATTCCACAGACTTGAATCAGGAGTTTCCTCCCAGGAATTAGGAGTAAAATGCAGACTCTAGCAAGCTTCAATAAGCACCCCACCCAGCTTGGACTGAGTTCATCAAGGTGGAATTTCTTTTAAAACTGTTGGAATTGCTTCTTTTTGGGGGCGTTGCACAACTCGGACTGAGCTGGTATTCATTAAATAAGTCACGATGGCAATCATCCCGGGACTTTACAACTGATGCAAATATAGGTTGGCTGCTGAGCACCTGAATTTTGATCATGTGACCAGGGGGACTGCAACAGTTGTAAGTGCAAGGACTGGGTCGTAAGTCACTTTTTTCAGTGCCCTTCTAACTTTCAATGGCCACTAAATGAATGATTGTAAATTGAGATCGACATGTGCATCGCAAGAGATTTAAAACAGTGGAAAGCAACAATATCACAACCATGTTCAGTCATTTTATCGGTCAAGAATAAAACAGGTATCTGGGATGGATTGATTCTGGTTATCACAGAAAGAGAAGCAAAGGTAGCTATTTCAACTGTAATTATTCTGCTTTCGCTAAATTTATGCTTCTGGTGCAAGAATAAGTTGGTTGATTTTGTAATTAATTTTGTAATTAATCTGCGTCTTGACTTGGGGATTAAAAATAATCCATTTATATTCAGTCCTAGGCTGCAGATGTCTACATTTGCTTACTCAGTTCTACATTTTAGTCTGTCAATATTTACTTAGCCAGAGTTTGAACCGGTATTTGCCATAAAGTCAAAGACTGCTCTTACTCTGAGCAGACACTCCATGGGTTTCTTAAAGCTTATTTTTTCATCCTGAAGCAAAAATGCTAGTTTGACAGTTTCGTGGACCGATCTGTATTTCTTCCACCGCCTCACACTGTGGGAAACAATTCACTTGCACAATTATTTGAAATTGCAGAGTAGAAGAAAATGGCACCACACCACAGTAATATGAATGGAGAAATAGGGGTATTATTTCAGCAAAAATCATTTATCTAATGCAAGGGTCTCCCACTTGGCAACTTTAAGACTTGTGGACTTCAATTCCCAGAATTCCTCAGCCAGCCAACTCTCTTAGAGAGAGAGACCCCTGTCCCAACATATAGTTTTAATGCTGTTTTTTTTTCCTAGACAAGGCTAAGGAGAAAAAAATACGATAGGATAGGATCAGATAGAATTTAATAGAATAGAATTTAATGGAATGGAATGGAATAGAATAGAATAGAATAGAATAGAATAGAATAGAATAGAAGCTGGAAGGGACTTTGGAGGTCTTCTAGTCCACCCCCCCAGCTCAAGCAGATACTTTAGATTACAGTGTCTCCAAACTTGGCAACTTTAAGACTTGATCTGTTTAGCCTAAAAAAATAAATCTGAAAAAAATAATAATTTGACTTACCCAAGGAGAAGTCATGATTATCTGTTTTCACAAAGATGCTGCAAAAAAACACAAATAAATCGGGATTATTAAACAAGGATGAATTCAGCTGTGTGCAATTTAAGGAACGAAAGGACACCACCCTCTGCAAATAGTTGTTTATCCTCTGATTGAACTTTTTTTTAAAAAAAAAAGTTGCTTGCTATCTCTCAGGGTCATTGATACCACTGAAAACCTGTTCCTACTACTACTACTACTATTATTGTTGTTGTTGTTGTTGTTGTCGTTGTCGTCGTCATCATCATCATCATCATCATCATTTTGTGGTTAATAACAATATTATTGTAATTAAACTTTGATAAGATTCACAGCCTTTGGGCCTGGTTGGTAGCTCAACAGCTCAAGTCCTAACCTAGGACCTAGGAACTGTTAAGGTAGCGTCAGAGGATATAAGCTGTTCCAAGTAGGGTGGTTTTTTGTAGAATCAGGGTATTCAACTGTAATAAATTCAGAATTTCCAAATAGTGAGGTAGCCCTTTTGGAATTGCTCCAAGGACTCCAATTACAATTGGGATAACACACAATTTCTTTTTCCAGTCGCTCGACTTCAATTTGTAAGTCCTGGTACTTTGTGATTTTTTTCTTGCTATTTGTCTTCAATTCATGCATTTGCATCATCATCATCATCATCATTATTATTATTATTATTATTATTATTATTATTATTATTATTATTATTATTATTATCATTATCATTATCATCATCATCTTTTGTTCCTTAAACATGAAACTCAGTCAACTGAACATTTTAAAATGTATCACAAATATCATTGACTGGCTCTGATAATTGGTACAGGTTGCTACCAGCATCCTAGGTATCAATCAAATATTTTCTTAAGAAGATGGTGATGATATTATTATTAATTATTATTATTATTATTCCCCAAAAATTCACTTGGGGCCTGGCTTGACATGACATCAGCAAATGACACAAGTTCTGATTCTGTAATAAAATGTTTATTATTGTAGAAAAAGGAAAGTTGTATGTGGCTGTTCTCTGTTGCGTCTAAGTCTAGCAATCCTTTCCTTCCCAAATTTGTTATTTTGTTGCTTCCTATATGAAGTTCAACTGCAAAACACATCCAAGGTCAAAGAATGGCTTTTTTCATTTATTCTGGGCCAGCAAATGGGAAACAACTGGAGCAGCCTCTGAAAATACTGTTGTTGTTCCAAATTCTCCTTTTGCTGTTCCTGTTACACAGCAAACTCAATTCATATGTTTACCCTTGAACATAAATGAGTCTGTTCTAGTCTTCCTTGGCAGATAGTAAGCCTTGAAAACAGAGTTCCCCAGCTCCCACCTAAAGGAGATTTCTACTCAGAAGAAACTTTGCTTTGGGGAGTTGTCTGAACTCATCCAGGAAAGCAGAAGGGAATTTTGACTCGAAAAAAAAAAAGTTGTCCAGTTGGAACAAACAGACAAGAGTCCAGCTCAGAGTGGTATTCATCTTCCTAAAACCCTTTGTTGGGTTTTAATTGACCAGGAATGCAAATGGGAATTAAGCAATTTCACTGAATGGTGATTCTGCCTGCTTTGGGTCATGTATATAAGGAAGCAAGCAGAATTATTTTTCCTTAGCCCTTTTTTTCCTCCGAGATGGGATTTAGAGACACTTTTCTATCTTCATGGATTTCTCAACGTTCTTCTCAGGTTTTGTATTTTAAAAGAAGAAAGTTTGGTTTAAGGAGTTTATGCAACGGAGGCAGTAAAGAGCTCAACTCAGGACTTACTCCTAGGTTACACTGAGCACCCTTCAACCTCCTTTCTGTTCCCAAATTCAAGGTTGCATGAATTGGGGAACCCATAAAAGCCTCTGTTGACTCAGATTAGCACTATCTACTGGGAAATGGGAGTGGGGAGTTGTGGATTCTAACATTTGTTTGTTTGTTTATATCCTGCCTTTATTTTTATAAATAACTCAAGGGGGAGAACATATCTGATGCTGGTTCCTCCTATTTTTCTCCCAATGCTGTGATATGGGTTTAATTTAACTCAGAGGGAAACTGATCCTTAGTCTTTCATGCCTAAGTGGGGTGGTGATTGGCCCAGAGTCATCCACTTGGCTTTCATGACTAAGGCAGGACTAGAACTCCCAGCCTCCTGGTGATTGGCTCAGAGTCACCCACTTGGTTTTCATGCCTAGGGTGGGACTAGAACTCCCAGCCTCCCGGTGATTGGCCCAGAGTCACTCACTTGGCTTTCATGCCTAAGGTGGGACTAGAACTCCCAGCTCCTGGTGATTGGCTCAGAGTCACCCACTTGACTTTCATGCCTAAGGTGGGACTAGAACTCCCAGCCTCCCGGTGATTGGCCCAGAGTCACCCACTTGGTTTTCATGCCTAAGGTGGGACTAGAACTCCCAGCCTCCTGGGGATTGGCCCAGAGTCACCCACTTGGCTTTCATGCCTAAGGTGGGACTAGAACTCCCAGCCTCCCGGTGATTGGCCCAGAGTCACCCACTTGACTTTCATGCCTAAGGTGGGACTAGAACTCCCAGCCTCCTGGTGATTGGCTCAGAGTCACCCACTTGACTTTCATGCCTAAGGTGGGACTAGAACTCCCAGCCTCCCGGTGATTGGCCCAGAGTCACCCACTTGGTTTTCATGCCTAAGGTGGGACTAGAACTCCCAGCCTCCTGGGGATTGGCCCAGAGTCACCCACTTGGCTTTCATGCCTAAGGTGGGACTAGAACTCCCAGCCTCCCGGTGATTGGCCCAGAGTCACCCACTTGGCTTTCATGCCTAAGGTGGGACTAGAACTCCCAGCCTCCTGGTGATTGGCTCAGAGTCACCCACTTGACTTTCATGCCTAAGGTGGGACTAGAACTCCCAGCCTCCCGGTGATTGGCCCAGAGTCACCCACTTGGTTTTCATGCCTAAGGTGGGACTAGAACTCCCAGCCTCCCGGTGATTGGCCCAGAGTCACCCACTTGACTTTCATGCCTAAGGTGGGACTAGAACTCCCAGCCTCCTGGTGATTGGCTCAGAGTCACCCACTTGGTTTTCATGCCTAAGGTGGGACTAGAACTCCCAGCCTCCTGGGGATTGGCCCAGAGTCACCCACTTGGTTTTCATGCCTAAGGTGGGACTAGAACTCCCAGCCTCCTGGGGATTGGCCCAGAGTCACCCACTTGACTTTCATGCCTAAGGTGGGACTAGAACTCCCAGCCTCCCGGTGATTGGCCCAGAGTCACCCACTTGGTTTTCATGCCTAAGGTGGGACTAGAACTCCCAGCCTCCTGGGGATTGGCCCAGAGTCACCCACTTGGCTTTCATGCCTAAGGTGGGACTAGAACTCCCAGCCTCCTGGTGATTGGCTCAGAGTCACCCACTTGACTTTCATGCCTAAGGTGGGACTAGAACTCCCAGCCTCCCGGTGATTGGCCCAGAGTCACCCACTTGGTTTTCATGCCTAAGGTGGGACTAGAACTCCCAGCCTCCCGGTGATTGGCCCAGAGTCACCCACTTGGTTTTCATGCCTAAGGTGGGACTAGAACTCCCAGCCTCCCGGTGATTGGCCCAGAGTCACCCACTTGGTTTTCATGCCTAAGGTGGGACTAGAACTCCCAGCCTCCTGGGGATTGGCCCAGAGTCACCCACTTGGCTTTCATGCCTAAGACTAAAACTCACCGTCTCCTTGTTTCTTATCTGGTCCCTTAACCACTAAACCAAACTGCTCCTAAATACTGTTGAACTACATTTCCCCTCTTCCTGCACTAGAAAAAGTAGTTTGTCAATATCTGGAGACCACAAATTCCTCAGGGCCACATCTCCTTGGTCTCATCAAGGTGTCCTGTACCCCTGGTCACTCCACCATGGCATTTTACTTTTTAAAATAACTATTATCATTATTATTATTATCATCATTTCAAAAGCTAGTTTCAGAAGTTGGCTGGAGTAAAATATTGCTGCACCAGCTGAAACTTAGAGTCATGAATAGTTGCATCAGGTGAGTCTAGGCTGATGAGACTTGGCGGGGGGACCTCCCAATTAAGGAATTTGAAAAGCAAATAGATTCAGAAGAAAGCAAAAATAAACCACATTCATAGTTGCCAAAGAAAACTTAACGTGCCAACAAAGTCCGACTCAAATAAGGAAAACTTTGGTAAGTAATTCGAACATGGGAAAAACGAGCAGGGAAGGAAAGCAATCGGGTTGTGAGAGGAACAGATCGATCCTGATTTCGTTGGTTTGTTTCTGTTTTAAAGAAACGTTTTCACCCAAACATAAATTGCTTGTTGGGAAGAGAATGGCAGAAAAAGGCTATGGTTTCTTGGAGTCATTTTGCTCACCCACCCTCCACCTGCGTCCTAAAAATGGGAAGCTACCTGCTATGCACTAAAGCAGGGGTCTCCAACCTTGGCAACTTTAAGCCTTGGCAGACTTCAACTCCCAAAGTTGGCTGGGGAATTTTGGGAGTTGAAGTCCGCCAGGCTTAAATTTGCCAAGGTTGGAGACCCCTGCGTGAAAGAACCCAATTGCACATCCCTATCAAGGACTTCAGATACAAACATTCGAGCTAAACGGGATGAAATCCCCCCCCCCTTGAAAAGGAGATCACCGGGAAATCACATCCCAGAAGGAACAGTAGGTACCAAATCATTAGTAGACCTTTGGAGAAAGAAAGAGGAGGAGGGAACTTCTCATAGACTTTCCAGATAGATTGAATCAAAAGTCAAGAGTCAAGAGAGGGCGGAAGGCGGAAGACAGAAAGAGAGAGAGCTCTTGCCTCACAATCAGGAAGCTGTGAGCTCGATCCTAGATAGAGGCTAATATTTGGAGTCCACTCTCCTACTGGAGCAGGGGGCTGCCCTTCCAACTCTTGTTATTCTATGAAAACGAGAGAAAGAAAAAACGAGGGAGAGAGGTGGAAGAGAGACCCATGCGCTTAGCTGGCAGCTGTCCAGGGCCAGTTGGAGACAGGCGTGACTCTATTTAATTGTGTGAGAGAGAAAGGAAAGGAAGGAGGGAGGGAGAGAAAGAGAGACAAGGGGTGAAAGGAAAGAAAGAAATTCGGCTTGTTTTCTTCCTCTTTCTAGGGGAGGGATAGATATCCAGGAAAGGAGCCCTTCGCAAGGCAGCGCGCAACAGAAAGCGCGCAATCGGGCAGGGCGCGCGTGAGAAGCGCTGCGCAGAAAATGGGACGAGGCACCTCCGAGTTTGTGTCCCCCTCCCCGCGTCCCCAAACCCTCTCCCCCCCCCTCCCCGGAGGCGGACCCTGTGTGCCTCCCCGCCTCGGATCTCCCCAAGACCGGGGAAGCGAAGTGGAAGCTTGCAGGCGCCGAGGCCACCGGAGACGGAAGCCTCGATCCCCAGGTTGGGTGCGGCTGGAGTGCAAAAGTTCGGAGGAAGAAGGGTGGGAAGCTTGCAAGAGCGGCTGGGTGAGCGAACCCCGGTCTGGCTCCCCGGCTTTCCAAGCATCCTTCCCCATCCAGGTCTCGGGGCCGCAGGGAGAAGAGATCGAGCGGAGAGGCTTACTTACCCGAAGCAACGGTCCGAACTGGGAAACTTGCGACGGGGAATAGTAGCTACGCCGGCGCGGCGCTTGGGAAAAGTATTGCAGCCGCGTTCCCGCCTTGTTCTGGCTCCACCTGCCCGGAGGTGCGGTGGAGGAGGAGGAGGAAAGCGGGGCTGGACAACCTTGACCAGGAGGATTTGCACTTCTTCCGATAGGGGGCGCCTTTGCGGCTTTTCTTTCCTTGTCCAGCTTTGGCCCAATAAGACCTAGGCACCGAGTCTGGTGACAGGAGGGTTTTAAATTACCCCCCCCCCCCCAAGCAGGTCACATCCCCTTTCGAAGCAAGACTGGGGTTTTAACAGTATAACAGAGTTGGAAGGGACCTCGGAGGTCTTCTAGTCCAACCCCCTGCTGAAGCAGGAAGCCCTATCCCATTTCAGATAAATGGTCCTCCAATCTCTTCTTTAAAACCCTTCAGTGTTGGAGCATCCACAGCTTCTGCAGACAAGTCAGTTGCTGAGGGGTCTTTGTATGAAAGGGGAAGGAATAGGTGCCTTTGTCCCAGGATGATGGTTTGAAAGAGATTGGAAGCTAAGTAGGAATGCGGTGGATAATGTTGGGATGGGAGACCACAAGGAAGTCCACGAGTTACAGGCTAATAGGTATATTACAAATTGTAGGATATATATATATATATATAGAGAGAGAGAGAGAGAGAGAAATTCTGAATTTTGTAAAACTCAAAACTATCAAAACAATTTTTTGACCTTGTAGAGAGGTTTGGTTTGCTTGTTTGCTTGCATTTTTTAAATTTTAAAAAATAAAGTTGCATTTGAGCAACTGAAAACTATTTGGATATCTGGTATGACTGGCTAAAGAAAAGATGATATCTGATGACTTGGTAACATTTGAAAAATAAGGGTGATGTGTAAACAATTATAAAGAAAATTATACATATGTAAACATAGAGCTTAAAAAGATGAAAGAGTTATTATAACAATATATAACACACTATTAGAAGGAAAGTACAAGTGTATCTATTGCTCAAACAATGCTGTAAAATGTATATATATGTTTTTAATTTTATAAATATTGAATAAATAAATTTTAAAAAAAGAAAAAAGAAAACAACTATTTGGTGTTTGCCAAATGATTCGTGTTAACTGTTGCTGCTTCACAGTGACACCAGGACAGTGTAAATTGCAAATAAATGCAGAGATCCTTGTCCAGTGGGGATCTGAGCATGCAACTGTCTGAGAGTGAGTTTCATAGTCAGGAAAGCATGCAGACGTGTAATTTATACCCTAGCAAAACTATGTTGATTTGTGGGCCATCAGATCAAATGGAGAACCAACCATGTGACATGAAAGGGGTTTCAGGAAGTCCACCCAAGTTGTCCTTGCTTTGCAGACTCATAACCGCTTTGAAGAGGACAATGGATCACAGGCAACTATCTGAGATGGATCAAATAATGAAGAGATAAAAGTCTACCTCGCCTCAATGTGAGGTCTTGACTACTGCAGTGAGCTCTACACAGGGCTGCCCTTGCAAAGGATGCCAAGAGCTTTGGTAAGTTCAAAAAGCACATGTTTTTGTGCAAGTCTAGATCTGCACACATCCCCTCTCTTATGCAAGTTGCCAGTTGGTTGACAATTCACTTCCAGGTCGAATTCAAGGTATTGTTGTGATTCGCCGGCAGCAGCACGGGTGACTTGGGAGTAAGGTTGCAAGGTAATGGCCCTTCCCTTAAGAGATGAAAGTCAGCCTGAGAGACTGGGATTCTTTGCAGGAAGCAAAGAAGTTCTTGCACTTCAAGCCTTGTGGAAGTTTGGACTATCTTGGTTTGTGTTTGAAGACTTTTAGTTTGGAATATTTCTTGGCAACTTAATCTAGTGTTCTTGGCAACGTTGCACAATCTTGGCAAGGCTCATTCTTATCAGAGACAATTAGTTTTAATAGCATTTTAACTGAATTAACGGAATTCGCAGAGAGGCATTAAAAGGTTTTCCTTTTATCTCTGTTTGGTGTTTACATGGAACAAGGTTTGGGTCAGAACAAGTCTCGCCTTTAAAGCCTTATACGACTCTGAGCCAGGTTATTTGAAGGACCATCTATCTGATTCAGGAAGCAGGGTCTGTTACAGGCCATCCCCATCAAAGAAGTCTATCTAGTGCAGGGGTGTCAAACTCTATTTCATTGAGGGACGCAACAGGGTTGTGTTTGTCTTCAGCAGGGGGGCCTGGCCAGCTCAACATCACTCGTGTCAGGGGTACCTGTGGTGCTGCTATCGAAAATGGGCTCCTGAGCTCTGTTTTCAGCTGCGGTGGCTTCCTGCAACCCTCTGCCAGCAAAAACACAGCTCGGGAATCCGTTTTTGCTGGCAAAGGCATCTCGGACTGGTTCTTTGCTGTTTCCAGGACAGGCCCATGGGCCAGACTGAAGCACCCCATGGGCCGGATCTGGTCCCTGGGCCTCGAGTTTGACACCCCTGATCTAATGGGACCAAGAAGGGCCTTCTTGGTGGTGGCTTTCACCCTATGGGATACCATCCCCAGAGAAGTTAAGACTGGGCTGTACCTCGATACTCTTCCGAAAGGCCCCAAAGACCTGTTGTTGTTGTTTTGCCTGCAGATTGATATGCAACCCAAGATTGATATGCAACCCATCAAAAATGGCTTGTTTGAATGTTGTCACCAGGGAAGAGAAGGTGTGTTATGTTTTATATGTGGGGTTTACTTCTTGTAAGCTGTTCAGAGTCATTGTGTGTTGGCCTATAAATGCAGTAAGTCAGTAAGTCAGTAAGTTAAGTTAAGTAAGTTAAGTAAGTAACCAACCAACCAACTAACCAACCCTCTTTACATGTTCTATATTAAGTGTGTTAAGTATAATCTTAACATGACTGTCTTTCTCACATGTATTCCTAGAAGATATGGAACAGTGTCAAAACATCTTATTGTAGATTTCCTTCTCTTATCATAGTCAATGGGGAGGTAAGCTTCTATCACACATTTTACTCTCCACCTGGATAAATCCTGTTTAAGGTAACTGAGGCACGGCTTGGGATTGTGTAGAAAGGGAACCCCAAAGATGTTTTTTCAAAAGGCAACTGGAGGAAGTTTTTTCCTTGAAGACGTTTCCCTTCTCATGGAAGAAGTGAAGAAGCTTCTTGGAGAAGAGAAATATCTTCAAGGAAAAAAAAAAAAAAAACTACCTCCAGTTGCCTTTTGAAGAACCACCTTTGGAACAACCGTGACCTGAGAATCTCCACAAATATGTAGGAAGGGAAATTATCAGAAGATCACAAACGCAGTTAGGCTACTGCAACCTTCCTCACAACAGGGACACATCAGGGGGTGGGACTAGATGACCTACAAGGTCCCTTCCAACTCTGATTATCTGTTAAGACTGGTCAGGATGGTATGTAGCCATCTCAAGGATCTTCCTAATGTCCCCTGCCCTATTAGCAAAACCAACTCAGGATACGGCCTACCATTCCCCTCCCGCTCCCATTAACAGCATTCAAGGGTGTTAATGTCTTCTTCTACGTTACGTTAAAGCAGGGGTGTCAAAAGTCGATTTCATTGAGGGCCGCATCAGGGTTGTGTTTGACCTCGAGGAATGGGGCAGGGTGGTGGCAGCCAGGGCCATGGCCAGCTCAACGTCACTTATCACAGCTCCATTTTTGGCTGCGACAGCCTCCTGCAGCCCTCTGCCAGCGAAAACAAGAGTTCGTGGAGGCTGCACGTGATCCACCCAGCCTCTGTTTTCGCTGGCAGAGGGCTGCAGGAGGCTGTCGCAGCCCCAAATGTACCCCAGGCAGTCTGTGTGCGGCCTCCCTGAGCTCCATGTTTGTTGGCAGAGGGCTGCAGGAGGCCATCGCGGCTGAAAACAGAGCCTGGGTAAGCCAGCTCTGTTTTCTCTGGCAGAGGCACCGTGGGCCGGTCCTTTGCTGTTTCCAGGGCTGGCCTGCAGGCCAGATCTAAGCACCCCACAGACCGTATCGAGGCCTTGAGTTTGACACCCCTGTATTAAAGGGTGCCAGGATTCAACCTTAGAACTGCTTTTCAGAAAAGGAAAAAAAAAAGGAAGAAATCCTGCAGGCTGAAGGCAGTTTTTATTAAAAAGTAACCAAAGGTGGTTTATTAGCAAAGGCAACAACAGAAAGGCATCATGGGAATAATAAGTAGACTGATGCTCTGAAATACAGAACATTATTGAGGTTCGAGGAAACACGGTTGACAGCACCAGATGAAGTCACTTTGGGGCACCAAAAGAACTTTCTGGAAGGACAGTGTGGCATGAAAAACAAGAGGACAATTATAGTCTATCCAGAGAAGGCAGATTTGCTCACCTGCCATGTCAGCGCTAACACTTATAATAGATGCCTTCAGGCAGCATAGGAAACAGCTGAGGTGCTCCCATATCTTGCTGTTACAACACTGTCATATTTATTTATTTTTACAAATACTAACCTATGTGACACTAAATGTTGTACCTTTCGGATAGGCTCCTCAAAACTTACAAGTGACCCGGCCAATCTCATTCCTGGAGCACGTTGGCCGTTTGGGATAATAATTTGTCACAAACAATTGTCCAGAATGACAACAAAGCCTGTGTATATTGTATTTTCATCTTCCAATATTACCAAGGAGACTGCATTGGCATCTCCTAACCTTAGGAAACTCCCGTGGAGGGAATTTGACTTGTTCGAGATCATCCACAAACTTTGTGGAGAAGCAAGGCCTCCAAAGCTGGTCCCACCGGCGTTTGGATTTTCCAGAGCCAAATCTAGGCATTTAATGGGAGCATAAGAACTTTACATACCCACCGAGCTTTTCCATCTGAAGGGCTTATTCTCATATATCGCAAGGGCGGCTGGATTCCCTGAGCTGAACAACAGCACGCTACCAATACAAATCAGGGTAAATGTTCGTATTCCGTCGGAAACACTGGTTTGTGATTTATTATCCCAGATTTTTCCTTCCTGACACACAAAGCTTGGGCAGTTTCTGTGAAGATTCACACAATGTCAACTTCACAAAGTCAATTGTTTTCCAATTCATTTCCATGGAGGTCCCACACCACAGCTAATTCCCATTTGCATCACACCATACCTACATCCCTCTGGGTGTGCTATCTCTCTCTCACACACACACAAAAATCTTTGAAAATGAAGGATGCTTATTCAAGTTACACTGGGCATAGACCAAGGAAAACTTCTGAAGTGGAGGAATATTCTAAATAAAAAGGGTGGGCTAATTTTCCCAAGAGGTCACGTGAAAAAGTGGAACTGTTGTGGAGAAATGAACTATAAGGTGCATGGCCTTGCACTCATATATGTAAGATTGGGGGTGGGATGTGGGGAGAGAAGTAGCAGTTTCCTTCCAAATAAAAGCGATTCGCTTCGACCAGACAAGAATAGCCATAGGACTGGATGTGGCTTGGGAACCATAAAATACTCAGGTCTGTTCTACTAGTTAGTAGAAACTCCAGTTGTTGGATTTAACACTCAGTGACTATAGGGAAGAAATAACTGCTTCTACTCAATTACCAACACTCACTTTTTGTGACCATGCAGATAGTCCTCGACTTACAAAGGCTCATTTCAAAGTTATACCACCACTGAAAAAAAGTGACGTAGCACCCTTTTTCACACTTAATGGCCATTGGAGCATCCCCATGGTCTGTGGTGAGGAAGCTCGTAAAATGTGGTACAATTCACCTAACAAATGTCTCCCTTAGCAGCAGAAATGTTGGGCTCAATTGTGATTGTAAGTCGAGGACTATACCTGTAATAAGGTCAACAAGAAGAAGAGAGAATTGTTTTGCTACATTGGTGGCAGAAAACCTTACCTTGAAGACAGCAGATAAAAAGAAATGAGAAAGCAGGGTTTGGGGTTTCCGGTTTCGCGTGGCTTCGGGGCAGCAGGAATTCGCGACAGCTCGTGATTCCTGCTGTGCTAGCCGCCGAGGTACCCCCGATCCAGATGGGTCAGGGGGATATGGCTGCCCTGTAGGGACAGCTGAAGAGAGAGGGGAGTCGGACAGGGGGTTGGGGGTGTCGCAGACCCCCTCCTCCTCCGGAAAAACCCCTTTTTCCCAAGGTGGTGGAGCGGCGGTCAGCAATGGCCGCCACGAAGAAGCCAGCAACCGGGTAAGATTGCGCTGGAGGAAGTAAGAAGAGTGAAAGTGCTGTCTGAGCCGGGTCAAGTAACATCTTTCAAATTTGTTGGAACTGAGCTGTTTGAATTGCTGGAGGATACATTGTATCCCTAAGAAGATCGAAAGCGGCGGAGAAGCTGTTAAAGGGAACTTTTTTTTTTTCTTCACTCTCCCACCCCATGGAAACAGCAGATATGTTTGGACATATTGGACATTGAAAGTGAATTGTTTTGAGAGTTGAAGCTAAGGGACAAAAGGGTTTTTGGACATTGAAAAACTTAAGAAATTGGAAAACCCTTGTTGGAGGTATGGATTTCTGATTATTTAAAATTGATATTGCAAGTGGGAAGGGAGAGGAAAAAAAATTGGAGCAGAAGCTGAAAAAGGAGGAGATTGCCTAGAATCCCAAAGAAAGGTATATGGTAATTGGATCTCTTTGATTAAACATTAACCCCAGAAAGAGAAAGAGAAGAAGGAAGAAAAGTATTAATTTTTGGAATTTTTTTTTTGAATTATTTTTGATTAAAAATATTTGTGGTTGTTTTGGGAAAAGTTTCTTTTTTCATAATGGCATCGCTTGTGGATGAACTAAAGACTGAATATCAAAAATATAAAAAAGAAGATACTTTGGGCACTTTGTTTCAATTCTTAGAAATGGCGTTATGTATTTATGAAAAGTTGACTACGCAGCAGAAGGACTGGGACAAAGAAGAAGAGGAAGAAGAAGCCATCTTTGATGAACAATGGGTTCTTTCCGGGGAGGAGGAGAAAAAGGATAAGAAAAAGGGGATTTTAAGAATTATAAAAACAACCAAAGAAGAGAAAAATGAGCGGAAAGGTGGAGGCAAGGTTAGAAAGCAAAGGAAAGGGAGTAAGAAAAGGGAGGAGGAAAGACAAAGGGGTAAAAAGGGCAAGGAGAAGAATAAGCAAGAGAGAAAGGGGGGGAGGAGAAGCCTCAATGGGGGGAAGCAAGATCTAAAGAAAAAAAGCTTATTCAGAGACAATGGGTGAATTTAATTTAGGATAAAAGAGGGATTCTGGAGGGTACATAAGATTGTGGTTTTTATATGTGTATTTAGAGTATAAAATTCATTGTGTAATTTTAGAACCTATTAAACAGAATCCCAAAAATTGTTATATGAAGTACTTTTAAGTTAGGGTAATGAGTTAAAGACGTTACTCCAATTGGTGTATTGGAGAAGTATAGTAAAAGAAAAAAGATGAATGGATAGTTGGAAATAGAACAGACAAAGAATGTTATTGAAAATGGTAATAAGATATGGAAGGATATATAAAGGTTTTGTTATGTCTTTTTGGGTTTTGTATATTGATAAAAGGCAATAAAATTTTAATTAACAAGAAATAATTTGGATGAAAAGGAGAAGCTGGGATAAGATATGTAGTTAAATAGATAAAGTATTGATACTATAATTTGGAATTGTTATGTTCTCTATTGGTTTTCTTCTTTTATTATTTTTTCTTAGAAAAGAATTTATAAGCTGTTATGCCTTGATTCTTTGTGCATTGTTTTTATAAAATTGATAAAAATGGTTTATATATATATATATATATATATAAAAGAAAATGATAATAAGATATGGAAGGATATATAAACTGAATATGATGTTTGAATTTGTGTCTGTGTGAAGAGTTTCAACCCGGGATCAGACAGCCTTCAGAAAAGATCTTTTAGTTTTGCTTATGTTTTGTGTTTTGTATGTTTGTGTATTGTGTTTTCTGTAAAATTAATAAAATTTGTTTAAAAAATAAATAAATGAGAAAGCAGATAATTATCAACTCAAGTTCTGTCCCTTTTGGATGCTTTCCTCTTATGACACAATGGCTTGCCATGTCAATATAGGACCAGGAAGAATTTTAACAGGATTCTCTTCCTGCATTAATAAACATGTATGCAAATCACATGGGGCAGCTCAGAGACATCATTAGTGTTATGAGAAAGCAATCTTGTTTTGATGTATATGGTGAGTTGGTTGTTTTCCATCAGATAATTGCAAAGATCCTGCTGCCTTCTCCAATTTGGTACCTAATAAATTTAAATTCACTGGTAAACAGAATGCAAGGTTAAATCTAGCACTCTGAGAAGACATGAAATTATAGGGAAAACCAGTTTATTGCACGTGTATAATCAGGTTGTTTCTGGCACTTGGAACCAGGTTTGCAAGTATCACCACATGCTTTCAAAATTAAGATTCATTTTATCCTGAACGAGCTTTGCTAAGTGATTTGGGTAATGTGGCTTTTGAGAGTTAGGAGCTTGTGAATTATTCAAACATTTGCATAATCCGTGTGATGTACCACAATCCAGGAGAGCATTCAATGCGTAAAATGATTGGACCAGCTGGTTTAAATCAAGTGTTTATGCTAGGGAATTTAGCAACTTTAAGACCTGTGGATTTCAACTCCCAGAATTCACTAGCCAGTTTCCCATGCTGGCTGGGGAATTCTGGTAATTGAAGTCCACAGGTCTTAAAGTTGCCAAAGTTAGACACTCCAGGTCTACGAAGTCTACTGAATTAGATTTCTACGTAGAACATGAGTTATTTGCTGCTTTATACCACACTAGGTTTCTGGATTAAATTATGCCGATGCAAAGAAGGATTCCTAGACAGCATTATAAACTAAGTTGAGCAACAATTTTGGCACCGATGATTTTCAGTTCCAAAGTAGTACCTATTTTCTAAAAGAATATTTTTAAAAATCTGCATTTAGGACAAAAAAAGGGAACCATATAGCAGATATTTCAAAATAAGGTGGAACAAGAATGGACAATGAGAAAAAAAAAATGGCTCTCTTATTTCTTTCAGCCAGTTCATGCAATTCATCCAATACGCTTCATCATAACTTAGGTGTTGCCTCTTTCAAGATTTAAGGTGTGCACTTGAAAATGGATCTACAAAAAGTTTTTTACGTCAGGCGCACGTGTGCACAAAA
This sequence comes from Hydrophis major, assembly GCA_033807585.1. NCBI lineage: Eukaryota > Metazoa > Chordata > Lepidosauria > Squamata > Elapidae > Hydrophis > Hydrophis major. Next base: position 11,723,021 of record CM066333.1, on the reverse strand, counting down.
TGTAATATCATCGAACTGGTAGTTACACTGGTCGGATCCCACCCCTGATCTAGTCCAATACCCTTACACCATTTCTGACAAATGGCAGTCCAGTCTCTTCTTGAAAGCTTCCAGGGATGAAACTCCCACAACTTCTGAAGGCAACTTCTGTTCCATGGGTTGATTGTTCTGTCAGAAAATTCCTCCTTATTTCTAGGTTGAGTCTCTCCTTGATCAGCTTCCATCCATTGTTCCTTGTCTGGCCTTCTGGTGCTTTGGAGAATAGCTTGACCCCTTCCTCTCTGTGGCAGCCCCTCAGATATTGGAAGACTGCTCTCCTGTATCCCCTGGTCCTTCTCTTTACTAGACTAGCCAAGCCCAGTTCCTGCAACCGTTCATGGTATGTTTTAGCCTCCAGTCCCCTAATCCTCCTGGTTGCTCTTCTCTGCACTCTTTCTAGAGTCTCAACCTTTTTTTTATAGTGTGGTGACCAAAAGCTAATACAAAAATTAATACAAGCAGTCCAAACAAGGCATCACTGGAACTGCCAATCTTTCATCAGTCAACTAAGCTTGGAACACCCATATTGGCATTATTTCCACCACTGTGTCCATGGATCTGTTGGTCCACTAAAATTCCATGAGTTTGATAGAGACCCTTTTGGTTCTCAAGGCATCTGTGTTTCAAAGGGAATCCATTGTTTCATCCTTCCATCTGGAGAAACTGGGCTGAAAGGGCTTCCCACAGAAGTAAGTTAATACAAACTGTCTAACCAAGGCCTCATTGGAAGTGCCCATCCTTTGTCCGTCAACTGAATTGGGGAAATCCAGGGTCATCCTGCTGTCCCATACGTAATTTCCGCATTGTGCTTCTTCTACCTCTGAAGTAGATACGAGCAAGGCATCTTTGTTTGTTTTTTAATTCAACCAGTTCTGCAAAGAGAATTCAACAGGCTAACAACAGAAGAAGCCTGGGAAACTGTCACACAGTTGGTGCGTGGGCCTGGCCCTCCATGGCAGCTTTTACGAGATGAGTTTCAGTCCTTCCTCTCCTCGGGTGGTTTGGCTTTCATTGAGGTAGCTCCTTGGTAGAGTGGAAGCATGCAAAGATTACCTTGCACTCCAACCTTGGCAACTTGGTGGACTTCAACTCCCAGAATTCCTCAGCCAACATGGCCATCTGTCTGAGGAATTCTGGGAGTTGAAGTCCACGGATTTTAAAGCGGTCATGTTTGGAGACCTCTGGCTTAAGCAAACAAAATGCAAAGATTTTGTTCTTCCCTTTTCCCGCTAGAAGACCACTATAAAAATACCAGAACGGGAAGCTTTTAGAAAACAAATTATAGAAGGTTTCTCCTTTCCCCCCCCATTTTTTTAATATATATATATAAATTTTTTCCCTCTATTCCAAAGGCGCAGGGCCATTAAACTTCGGTCCCATCGTGTAAATTGTTATGAACTTTCACTTCCAAGTTCATCTGTTTGACCTTCGCCCCCCTGACCTTGTAGGTGCCTTCGTTTTCACACAGGAGATTGAGGTTCTTCACCGTGCAGTAATGTCCACTGACGTTCTTCTCCAGGGTCTCGGCGTACCGCTTGGCTGCCTCAACTTGAGTGTTGAGAGGGTACTGCTCTGCAATCTCTTTGGCCGCTTTCTTCTTCTTCTTCTTCTTCCGATGCTTCCGACACTTCCTGGTGACAAAGCAGACGGACAAGAGGACGAGGACAAAGAGCAGGACGGCCGCAAAGCCGCTGCCGATGGAAGCTCCCGTCTGAGAGAGAGAGGCCACACTGATGGCGTCCTGCTGCTCCAGGCTGAGAGACTTCATGTTGGTGCCATTCTTGATTTGATCTCCCTCGTTGTCGTAGATCAAGGAGTCATCCAGAATGGGGAGGCCCTTGTGGTCCACAAGATCTCGGCGGCCGCGCTTCAGGTGATGGACCACGGAACGTGGCATCCGGGAGCCCCCAATCATCTCGGGACCAATGACGTAGATCACTTGAAGATACCACTGGTGCCCGGCTTCCACCTGACAAAAAAGACAGAACAAGAGCCACATTCAGAAGACGTGAATTTCAATATCTGTTTTGAGGTATACAGGGAGCCCTCAACTTACAACAGTTCGTTTGAAGTTACAATAGCACTAAAAAAAAAGGGGACCTATGACCTTTTCCCACACTTATGACCATCCCCATGGTCATGTGATCAAAATTCAGACGCTTGGCAGCTGACTCATACTTATGACTGTTGCAGCGTCCCGGGGGTCCTGTGATCCCCTTTTGCGATCTCCTGACCAGCAAAGTCAATGGGGAAGCCAGATTCACTTAACAACCAACTTCACAACTGCAGGTATTCACTGAACGTCTGTGGCAAGAAAAGTCGTAAAATGGGGGCAAAATTCACTTGACCAGGGTCTCATTGAGCAATAGAAATTTTGGGCTCAACTGAGGTCATAAGTGTAGGATGCCCTGTTTTGCTATTTCTCCTGGAGGCAATTGGAAGGCTATATGAGGTAAGTTGGGGGCAGCAAATAAGTTTAATCAATCAATCAAACAAACAAGCAATCAAAAGAACAACCATCTTGTATGGAGCGGATTGTACTTTCTCAGAAAGTGCCACATTTGCAGTGTCTGTGAAAATTCTCAGTCATCCAGGTCACGGTTGGCATTTTAGAATAGAACAGAATTCTTTATTGGGCAAGTGTGATTGGACACACAAGGAATGTATGTTGGGGCATAAGCTCTCAGTGTCCATAAAAATAAAAGATATATTTGTCAAGAATTATCAGGTACAATACTTAATGATAGTCATAGGGTACAAAAAGCAATCAAATCATACTAAGAAGCAGTCAATATAGATTGTAAGGATACAAGCGGCAAAGTTACAGTCATATAGTCACAAGTGGGAGGGGATGGGTGATAAGGAGTGGTGAGAAGATTAACAGCAACAGTAGTGCAGACTTTGTAAATAGTTGGACAGTGTTGAGGGAATTATTTGTTTAGCAGAGTGATGGCGTTCAGGAAAAAAACGGTCCTTGTGTCTAGTTGTTCTGGTGTGCAGTGCTCTATAGCGTCTTTTTGAGGGAAGGAGTTGAAACAGTTTATGTCTGGGATGTGAGGGGTCTGTAAATATTTTCACAGCCCTCTTTTTGACTCATGCAGTATGCAGGTCCTCAATGGAAGGCAGTTTAGTAGAAATCTTTTTTTTTTTTTTCCCCTGCAGTCCTAATTATCCTCTGAAGTCTGTGTCCGTCCTGTTGGGTTGCAGAACCACACCAGACAGTTATAGAGATGTTCCTTCCGTGAGGAAAACGTTTTGCTTCTCATCCAAGAAGCTTCTTCAGTTCTGAGTAAACGGAATCAATCAGTTAGGACTGAGGAAGCTTCTTGGATGAGAAGCAAAATGTCTTCCTCAAGGAAAAAAATGAAGTCCAGCTGCCTTTTGAAAAAAAGGACCTTTGAGAGCCCATTGGGGGTGCTGCAGCAAAAAAAGGAAACCTTATTTCTGGTCTTCACTCTATGGTGCCACCACAGTGGAGACCACAAATCTGTGGCATCTCCAGCTCATTTAGTGCCGGATGGTATTGAGGTAGCCATATTTTAAGAGCTTGGGAACCAAGCCAACTATTTTGATTAAAACCTCCTTTGTTACTGAGCAAATCTAATTTCACAGAGTTATGGTTCTCACTCCTGAACTAGATAAATTATTAATATGTATTACAGCTATTATAGGTGTCACTCTCCAATCTGTATTCCCAGGGGAGTTTACAAGAAAACAAACAGAATGATCAAACGCGGAAACAAAAATCAGAACCTCAAAAAGACCACAGCTTTATATGAGATTACATCCCTAAAAGTTTGGGAAAAGAAAGCCTTTGATGAAATAAGGAAGCCTCAAATGGGAGATTTTTAAGATATAGGGAATTATAGATGGATATGGCCTGTACCCTGAAGTGCCCTAACTGCCAGCCACTCAAACCTATATATATAAAAGCGAAATACCACTCACGCATCATCACAAAATCTCCAGAAGCCTACAAACTTGAAAATTTAGCATGTATGTCCCTCTTGGCTTCTATGTGCTCACTAAGAAAGGATTTTTTGAAATGACCATCAGAGCATTAGTATTTCCTATATTATTATTATTAACATGCTTTGATGCTAAGGAGTTCTACTCGCCCTCCCCACCTGAAAAGAAATCTGTTCCAAATGCAAAACACAAGCAGAGGAGAGGAGTTTCCGTTTTAGTTTCACAGCAGCAAGCAGCTTTAGTACAAAACAGTTGAGCTAAGCCACGCCCGGGCTCCTTGTTGTCTCCTTCTTCTTCACACAGCATATACTGTTTCAGTTTCCAAACAACCCTCAACTCTCCCACAAACTGACAGGACGCTAGCCAGATGAATACCAATGGATGCTGGTAGGCAGATGCAGATTTTTCCCCCCATTATTTTCTTCCCCCAAAACTAAACCTGACCACATAGCTTCGTAGTGAAGCACGGGTATCGAGCTAGTCTTTAAATATTCTTTATTTTTATTTATTTTATTTATTTATTTGATTTGTCAATTGCTTACAAGATAATAGGTATAAGTATATACATAGTTATAAATACATGAAATGGGTACATATAAGAAAAATAAAAGAAACAATAGGACAGGGACAGTAAGCACGTTGGTGCACTTATGCACGCCCCCTACAGACCTCTTAGGAAAGGGGTGAGGTAAATAGTAGACAGTCTAAGGTTAAAGTTTTGGGGGTTTGGGGAAGAAACTACAGAGTCAGGTAGAGTATTCCAGACATTGACCACTCTGTTGCTGAAATTGTATTTCCTGCAATCAAGTTTGGTGCGGTTAACCTTGAGTTTGTATCTATTGTGTGCTCTTGTGTTGTTATGGCTGAAACTGAAGTATTCATTGACAGGTAGGACATTGCAATGTATGATTTTATACACCATACTTAGATCAGACCGAAGACAGCATAATTCAAGGTTTTCTAGGTCTAGAATTTCAAGTCTGGTGGCATAAGGTATTCTACAACGAGTAGAGGAGTGGAGAACTCTTCTTGTGAAATATTTCTGGACTTTCTCAACTGTGTTAATATCAGATACGTAATGTGGGTTCCAGACTGATGAGCTGTATTCGAATATTGGTCTAGCAAATGTTTTGTATGCTTTAGTTAGTAGTGTGATATTACCAGAGAAAAAGCTACGTAGGATTAAATTAACAACTCTTAACGCCTTTTTGGCTATGTAGTTACAGTGGGCTCTAGCATTTAGATCATTTGAGATGAGTATTCCAAGGTCCTTTACAGAGCTTGGATCATCAACAAGATCTTGACTATTCAGCCTGCATTTTATTTTCTGATTTTTTTTTGCCAATATGTAGGACAGAGCATTTATTTGTTGAGATTTGAAGTTGCCATTTGATTGACCATTCTGATATATAGTCAAGATCTTTTTGAAGGGTAGCAGTGTTGTCTGTGGTATAGAACAGCTTTACATCATCAGCAAAAAGAACACAGTCGCTCTTAATATGATCACAGAGATCATTTATGTAGAATATGAAGAGAGTTGGTCCTAGAACACTGCACTGGGGGACACCACTATTGACAGGTACAGAATTTGATAAGACACTCCCAATTTTGACCATTGGTTGTCTGTTTGACAGGAATGCTTCTATCCAGTTATGCAGTTGTCCAAAGATACCATAAGATTTTAGTTTTAGGAGTAGTTTGTCGTGTACCACTGAATCAAAGGCTTTACAGAAGTCCATATAGATTGTGTCTATTGCTTTGCCCTGATTGAGTTGTGTAGTCCATATGTTTTTGCAGTGTAAGAGTTGCAAATTACAGGATAGTTTTTTCCTGAAACCAAATTGTTTATTAGAGAGTAGGTTGTTTGTCTCTAAGTCGAGGATAATGGATTGGTTAATAATTGATTCTATGACTTTACAGGTGATGCAGCATAAGGAGATTGGTCTGTAATTTTCAACTAGGCTGGGGTCTCCCTTTTTGAAGATGGGGATGACCGTGGCTTCTGACCATAGGTTAGGCAAGGAGCTGGTCCTGAAAGATTTTTCAAATATTATGCTTAGAGGTTCGGCTATGGCAGTGGGTAGCTTTTTTAAGAAGTAGGCACATATTCCGTCCAGTCCAATAGATAGAGATGGTTTTAGATTGCATAGTGCTTTTTCAACATTGTCTTCTGTAAAATCGGTATGTATTAGATCATTGTAGTTGTCTGTGGTTCGGCTAGGAAATACTGGACATGATCCATTGCTGTTTACAAATACTGAGCCAAAGAATGTGTTAAAGATGTTGGCTTTAATGGTGTCGTCGTTGCAGTCTTTACCATTAGGTCCTATCAGGGGTGGGATGGACCTTGAGTCTTTTAGTTTGTTGTTTACAAAATTGTAAAAAGCGCAGATGGAATTGGTGCATAGAACATTTTCCTCTTGTTTAATGTGATAATTGGTGCATTCAGTCTTTATCTGGTGGCATAAATTTTTGTATCGGCTTTTGAAATTGGCAACGTGAACAGATTTGTTTTTCCGCCAGAGTGATCTCTTTCTGGGTTGAAGTTTCCTTATTGTTATGGCTAATCTGTGTTTTTTTTGGGGGGGGGAGGAAGTTGTTGTTGGTACATATAGTTTGATGACTCTTTTGACTTCAAGTAAAAATATGTTGTAATGGTCTTCAACAGTATTGCATCCAGTGAATAGAGATTGCCAATCAAGGGATGAGAGATTGTTGTCTATAAGATCATAGTTGCCTTTTTTGAAGTTATAATTGGGGATTACGTCATTGTGATGATTTTTGTGTGGGCGTATGTTGAGAGAAAAGTCAATCATATTGTGGTCACTGCTGGAAAAGGATTCTTTAGTTTGTATTCCGTAAATTAAGTTCCTCCTCCTCCTCCTCCTCCTTCTTCCTCCTCCTTTTCCTCTTCCTCTTCTTTCTCTTCTAGGAAAGCTGGAACAACTGACCCAACAAAGTTGTCCTACCATTGTAATGGCCACTTCCAGTTAATTTTGAATTCCTTGCAATTTCCCAAACCTCTTCAAGACAGGCCCACAAATTAGGGCTGAAGCCAGAAGTTCACTGATTACAGGAAGGAGCTCTACAGCTTGCATGCCAGTGAGTCCATGCTTGGGGGGTGGGGAGAAACCACTATGCACTCTCAAATAAAATTGCTGCAGTTGATAAACACATTCAAACATCCACGGACACCACCTTGAATCGCTGTGTGCGAGTAGAAGGTAATAAAAAATTTCTAAAATAAACCAACTGTGAATCCCAAAGGAGCTTTTTCAAGAGGCCTTTCTGCTTCTTCTTTGAAGACGTTTCGCTTCTCATCCAAGAAGAAGCTTCTTTGGTTCTGACTGCTTTGGTGGGGAATGATTCAATCAGTGCTGAAGAAGCTTCCTGAATGAGAAGCAAAATGTCTTCAGAGAAAAACACCAGAAAGCCCAGTTGCCCCTTGGAAAAAAAGCACCTTTGGGATCACCATGACCTGGATGACTGAGAATCTCTACAGACATCCAACTGTGAACTTATGCAGAAGGACATCAACATCTTCTCCGATGAACATTGTTCCTCATCAGCCTGTCTCATTCAATAAAAGATGGGAGCCCAGGGCAACGCCCCAAATGCTTCTCTTTCCCCCTTATGTCAGCGATGAGGAAGACAGCATTCCACGTTTCTCCTGCATCAACAATCCCGAGAATTTCAATCAGGCTTTCTAAATGCATGAATTAATTGGTATGCCACAAATACCTTATACAGGGCGTCCACTTTCATGACGAAGCCATCCACACCGGGCATGCTGCTGACCTGGTGGAAATCGGGCAACTCGGATGCAAAAGAGGCATCGAAAGGGACATCGTGAAAATATTTGTCGGTCACTTCTGGTTGACTCCGGTCCTGCAGATTTAAAAAAGGAATTGAGGACAAGGTGAGGAGGAGGAGGAAGCTATTATCAGGGATACCGATGCACTCGACCAGCAACTTTCAAACAAATGAGGTCCAGAGAGATGTTAGAACAGGATCTCGCAGAATTCCCTTCGGTCTGCTGGCCAGGAATTCAGATTTGCAATCCTAGCACATCTGGAAAGTGAATTTGTGGAAGCCTGGTATTCTACCAAAGGAGTCATTAACAAGCATATTGATCTAGATCAGGGGTGTCGATCTCGATTTCATTGAGGGTCGCATCAGGGTTGTGTTTGACCTTGGGGGGGGGGCTGAGGGGGTGTGTGGCCAGCTCGATATCACTCGTGTTGGGGGCACCTGTGGAAGCTCAAGCCCTCTGCCAGCCAAAATGGCACCGCGGGCCGGTTCTTCGCCGTTTCCATCCCCCAGGCCTTGAGTTGGACACCTCTGATCTAGATTGGGCATATGACTACGTAAGCAACCAGACCATTGAAACGACCAGTCAACAAGAGAACCAATCAGCAGCTCAGCATTTAAACATAGCTCCAAACGAATAACCAATCAGACGACCAGCTGGTCACACTGGCACATTTATAAGCTAAAAGGGATAGGGCAAGAAAATCCGGCTGATGATGTTAGCTAGAATGGTAAAGGCATGTTCCGAAATTAAATTGAAACAAGCTTAAGAGAGCAAACCCCTGCCAACATCTGGAAAAGTTTTGATTTGGGCAAGCTTTAAAGCCTGGAAATTGGCACGACCCTTCCAAGATCCCACAGTACCAAAACAGATTCCTAAAGAAAGAATCAAGTTGGCTGGATTGGGAAAAGTGTTGGTTGTGTGATGCTCACCTAGGATCCTGGGTGATTTACCTGATTCTAACCCATGATTGTTATTTAAAATGAATTATCCATCCACGAAAACACAGGTGACTAATCTGAGGTTCATAAAGCCGTGTACAGTTTTGGAGATCTTGACGTGGTCAACCGTAAATACCTTGGTCTCTAAGCTTCCTCTTATAATTTAACCGTTTGATGGGCTGGAAACCGAGACTTGTCCTGGTGTGATGGCGAGTTAAAATGATCGCTGCCCTAGTCAACCACCTCTTCAGGGTGTGGGGAGAAGAAAAGCATAGAGCATGCATTTATAGAAGGGACTATAGATTGTTCCGGGCTGAACTGTGATTCTTGGTGCTGTCTGAGCTTGGTAGTTTTCTTGCAGAAATTTCATTAGTAGAATAGAATAGAATAGAATAGAATAGAATAGAATAGAATAGAATAGAATAGAATAGAATAGAATAGAATAGAATAGAAGCTTGAAGGGACCTTGGAGATCTTCTAGTCCAACCCCCTGCCTAGGCAGGAAACCTTATACCACTTCAGACAAATGGTTATCCAATCTCTTCTTAAAAGCTTCCAGTGTTGGAGCAGTCACAACTTCTGGAGGCAAGCAGTTCCACTGGTTAATTGTTCTAACTCTCAGGACATTCCTCCTTAGTTCTAATTTGCTTCTCTCCTGGATTAGTTTCCATCCATTGCTTCTTGTCCTGCCTTCAGGTGCTTTGGAGAATGGCTTGACTCCCTCTTCTTTGGGGCAGCCCCGGAGATATTGGAACACTGCTATTGTGTCACCCCAGTCCTTCTTTTTTATTAAACTACACATACCCACTTCCAGCAACTGTTCTTTGTATGTTTTAGCCTCCGGTCCCCTAATCATCTTGGTTGCTCTTCTCTGCACTCTTTCTGGATTCTCAACATATCTTTTTTACATTGTGGGGAACAAAACTGGTATCTAGGTAACATAATCTGTGCTTCTGGTGCAAAGTGTACCAGAGCACTGATGATGTTATCTAGTTTGGTAATGAAATGTCTGCAAGGAAACCAACAGAGAGCACCAAGGACCCCACATGCATTCATGTACACCAGTCTCCCAAGTCAATAGTATAGCTCAGGGGTCTCCAACCTTGGCTCCTGGAAGCCTGGCGGACTTCAACTCCCAGAGTTCCACAGCCAGCAAAGCTGGCTGTGGAATTCTGGGAGTTGAAGTCCGCCAGGCTTCCAGGAGCCAAGGTTGGAGACCCCTGGTATAGCTTCTATGCTGCCGAGCTGGGGGATGCTAGGAAAAGTACCGATCGAGAAGGTGGAAAAAAGAGATATTTCATGAATTTCCCCCCCTTCCTTTACATTAGAGTAAACTACTGTAGCTTTCTGAAAGTTGCTGGTAAGTTTTAATTTTTAATCCAACAGAAGGAAAAAAAAAACATAAACACATAGGGAGTAGTCATTCATAATTCATACATACCCATTAAAAAAAATCATATGAAATCACATGAACAGTTCTTACAGTATTCTCTACCCTAGACCTCAACTGACACTTGGTCAACTATTGAAAAGCTAAACACAACACTGTTTTTCATGGAGAAACACTGAGAAACATTTCAAAGCTATTAGCTGCAGAAAGAAGTTTGCTCATTTCCTTCTTGTGTCCATCCCAGTCAGGTTACCTGGTAGTTTGTATGGAGAAACAAATGGCTCTCGTTTTTCTTCTGTTATTAAAAGAGGAGAAAAAAGGATACCTTCCTTTCTACCCCCTCCTCACTGCTGCTGTAAATAGCACCATTGGACAATGGCAAGCATCCCTATCTGGAAGAAAATATTTGTGGCTCAGAGATATAATGGAGAGTCCTTGGTGCTCTCTGAGCTGGGTTGTTTTTCTTGCAGGCGTTTCATAACCCTACTTGGGAACATCATCCGTGCTAGAAGGAAGTGAGTAAACAAATGATGTTACCTGGTTAGGTTATGAAACGTCTGCAAGAAAACAACCAAGCTCAGAGTTCACCAAGGACCCTACGTTAATCTCCATAGACATTTGGGACCTAGAGAAAGCTGGACATGGAACTTGTCCTTTACAGAACTTATTCTTTCTCTTCAAGTGACCCTGATTCCAGGGATTTTTGTACTCTTGACCTACCGTTGAGTAAGAGTGAATTGGACGGCCATATAAAGTTTCTTAAATAAATAAATACATAAATAGAAAGTCATTGCATTGCCTTCTAAATAAACTCCTCGAACTCCAATCGGTCACTAGAAGTTAGATAGACTCACTGTATGAATGGGTGCTTGGAATGAATTGATTGATTGGATTAATGAGCACCTACCATACATTACATTCTAATAAGTTACTAACTATAACTGAGCCGCGGTAGTGCAGAGGTCAGAGTGCACTACTGCAGGCTACTTCTGCTGACTGCCAGCTGACTGCAATTTGGCAGTTGGAATCTCACCAGGCTCAAGGTTGACACTCAGCCTTCTGTCCTTCCGTGGTCGGTAAAATGAGGACCCAGATTGTTGGGGGCAAATAGGTTGACTCTGTAAACTGCTTAGAGAGGGCTACAAAGCACTGCAAAGGGGTATATAAGTCTAAGTGCTATTGCTATTACTGCCATCATGTACAGGTAGTCTTCGACGTATGATCACAATTGGGACCAGAATTTCTGTCACGAAGCAAGCTGTTGTTAAGTGAGTCATGCCTAATTTTAAAACCTTTCGTTTGCCACGGTTGTTTGCCCGTGGAATTTGCTTGTTGGAAGCTGGCTGGGAAAAGTCTCAAATGGCAAACCTAGGATGGTGAATTCTTCTGTCAAAAACACCTGAATATCGACCATGTGTTTTTCAGTGTTTTTGGAACGGTCCCTGAATGAAGGATTGTTAGTTGAGGATTACCTCACCAAACTCCACCCCCCCACAAGTCGAAGTTTTATCTTATGGAGACAGGAGTTGTGCTACGTACCAGCAGCAGGAATCTGTGCTTCAGGTGCTTGCTAGGCTGGATGCAGCCGTACTGGGGTCCTTCGTTATATATTGTGCCTGTTGGGTCAAAGAACGGGACGTAGCCATCCTTCCCCGTGCAGAGGTAGACTTTCTCCAGCTGCAGTTTGTAGGCGGAATTGAGGTTTTGTTCCGGGTTCCACATCACTCGGCCGTATAGGATTTGACCTAAGTAAACAAATATATATATATATATATGTATAATTGAAATCAGACAGATCCACCAGAATAACAAGAGTTGGAAGGGACCTGGGAGGTCTTCTAGTCCAACCTCCTGCTCAGGCAGGAAACTCTACACCATTTCAGACAAATGGTTATCCAATCTCTTCTTTAAAACTTCCAGTGTTGGAGCATTCACAACTTCTGGAGGCAAGCAGTTCCACTGGTTAATTGTTCTGACGGTCAGGAAATTCCTCCTTAGTTCCAGGTTGCTTCTCTCCTGGATTAATTTCCCATCTATTGCTTCTTGTCCTGCCTTCATGGGCTTTGGAGAATAGCTTGGCTCCCTCTCTTCTTTTGTGTCAGCCCTGAAATATTGGAAGACTGCTATCCTGTCATCCTTAGTCCTTCTTTTCATGACACGAGACATGCCCAATTCCTGCAACTGTGCAATTCCTGCACCAAAAGGACAAATATCCAGAGAAGGGCATTCTAGTCCCAATCCTATTCGTGTTTCTCCTAAAACACGACCTACCCAAAAAGAAGGGCCAGCACTGTTTTGGGCGCATGCGTTAAAATTAAGCCCTACCTCCAAAATTTGGCCCTCTTTAAGCGCGGCAGGCTTTTTCTGGTGGATGGCTACTGGTAGCTGGAGTGACCGTTACGGGTAAGCAAGGGTGTGTGAGGCGCGTGGGTCACATCGTTCGCTCTTTTCGACTGCAAAGGAAACTGCCCGGTGGCCAGGACAGGTACACGGGGGTGTCAACTCATAAAATATTTCTATGATCTTTTTAGAAAGGGAGGAGGGGGGGGAGCAGTGCAGCAGCTTGCAAACCCAAAACTGCATTCCATAAATGTTTTCAAAGATAGTAACTAGGTGACCGAAGTTTCTGCCATGCAAAATTCTAACTGGAGAGCCTGACTGATGACTCTTGGCTATGGGTGTGTCCCATTGGAGAATAGGAATTACGAGACACCCAAAGGGTTGGGGTAAAACTAGGGTCAAAGGTGACAATGAATTATGTGTCTCAGAGTCAGCTACACCCAGGCAGTGCTGGACAGTTTAACTCTCAATAAATCCTTTTGAAGTTTTGGAAGTTTAGCTGGAGACTTATGATTTAAATGGGGAGGGGGTAACTGCTGGAATCCTGACAGGGGGAAATTAAGACACCCCTCGAAAAGAAGGCCTAGCCATTTTTTCCAGGGGTCAAAAGAAAATAAAACCTGGTCATATTTTTTAAGAAACATGGTAGCAAAAAATGGCTGCGTTGCTCAAAGGTAGAGGGGATCTGAATTCGAAATTTGGCATTACGATAGAAGACGTTGGAGAACGAGGAGCCATGCCTCGAACCCGTGCCATGCCAAACTTTCCCAGCTGACTCCCTCACCTTATGCTGGTGTTGCCAATCCCCTTTTCCCCTGCCTGGCACAGGCATCAGCTTGGAATTCTGGGACTTCTGTGATAATATGAACTTCGCTTCCTGAACATTTAATGCGTTATAGAAGCAAGGTTTGAATAAAAAGAGGCAGACTTAAAGCTGAACTGAAACATTCCTGTGCATAATCACGGCCCAATGTTTAATACAGACATATTTTAGACATCACCCCATCCTGCTTTATACTGCATATATACATACATCAAGCATACATTAATATATATTAAAGCATGCATTAAATATTAAAACCTGCTTCATGGGATATATATATGCATATGTTTAACATATATACATATATTAACATAAATACATATGTATTCCAATGTTAAATATCTATTACACCTTACCTTCGTGCATTGCAGGAAATTTACTTAAGCGGCTTCCTGCAAAATAGGCTGCTAAGCAAGGAACTCTAGGAACCAGCCAATGAGATGGATGGCATACAAATGTAATAATATAAAAAAAAAAACACCTATGGTTTAATAAAATGAACACCATATAAAGAGGGTCCTTCTAAAATCTCCTAAAGAGTGTCATGCCCATCCAATCAGCTGCTGTTTCACTTATTCTGCAATTCAATTTAGTCCAGGAGTCTCCAACCTTAGCCACTTTAAGCCTGGAGTACTTCAACTCCCAGAATTCCCCAGCCAGCAAAGCTAACTGGGGAATTCTGGGCGTTGAAGTCCTCCAGGCTTAAAGTGGCCAAAGTTGGAGACCCTTGATCTAGCCTATTTCCCCACAGAACATTTCTGTTACCTTCCCGGATGTTTTCTTTGGCATTCCCTCCGAGAGCTCTATGCCCCTGTCCAGATCTCAAAACACACAAATTGTACCTTTGGAAAAAGCTCCTCTGTAGTCCATCTCGGCCATCGACATCTCCATTTTAGTTGGGTCCATGAGAAAAACCTTTTCATTATTGCAGAGCTGAAACTCTGTGTTCAGGGAATACACTACAGGAACCGGGCGGTTAGTCTGCTGAAAGGCAATTGGGATCAAAAACCTAGACGGAGGAAGAAGAAAGGGAATAGAGAAATAAGGCTACAGAAGTAAGAATAAAATAAAACTTAATAATAAAACTTTTTCTTTGAGCCAACTCTGGCATATATAATTTACAGTCACCTGTAACCCTGTTGTCAGGTGGTGCTCCATTCAAAATTCAAGAAAGAAAAACTTAGACTCTTCAGATTAAAGCAAAGAAATCTTTTACTGAAAATGAAGTGGTAGCATCAAATAGAATTTTGAATCCAAGAAATTAGGCGCGCAGATCACATATACAAAGTGTTGGAAACGTTCCCACCCCTCATAGTCCAAATGAGTCTTCCAATTAAAAGTTGTGAATATGATCATGTGAGCATCTTCAGGTGGTGATGAGGCCTCTGTCCGTTAACCTTGACATATTTTGATAAAGATTTGCAGCTGCGCAGAGAAAAGAAAGCTAAGCGAGGAATAGAAACTTAAGAGCAGGAATTTATACTCCCCCACTACCACTCCTCATTTACACAACACAGGAATGTAACACCTCCAGCTCTCTTCCCAGACATATCCCCCCCCCCCCCCCCGTTACTTATGGCAGCCAGAAGATGCAAAGCAGTAGGAAAGATCTTGAAGGCTGACACCTGTTTCCCCTCTCCCCCCTGGGTGTGTCATAAATCAGATTCTTCAACGGAGCACCTTCACAAAGTAAGTGTCATCAATCACGTTCTCCAGTTAAGGAATTTCCTGGGCAAAAGCTCTGGTAGCTTAGCTACAATCTTTTTGAGATAAGGTCGGAATGTGCTTCTGAATTCACTTGCCCTGTGCTCCTTCAGTTTCCCTCCCCCTCTTTCTTATGGCAACTTGGAAACAGGCATAGGGATGTTTTACAAATGGACATTATCTGAATCAGGAGTGCCAAACTGGATTTCTTCAAGGGTCGGGTGAGCATTGTAGTCCTCCTCCATGGGGCTGGCGGAAAGTGGAAGGGAGACGGGACAAATGCTTCTTGCAGCACTCTGCCGGCCAAAACGGGATGCACACGGAGGCCCCGCGAGGCCCCCACATGGCCAGTTTTCACCCTGAATGGCTCCCTGAAACATTTTGCTAGCCAAAACAGGATACATGGAGGCTTCGTGGGCCGTTCCTTTGATATTTTGGCTGGCAGAGGCACCGCAGGCCAGTCCTTTGGTATTTCCAGGCCAGGTCCGCAGGCCACATTTAAGCACCCTACAGGCCAGATTTAGCTCGCAGGCCTGGAGTTTGACACCCCTGATCCTGGTATCCCCACAAAAGAAGAGAGGGAGTTTGACATCCTGGCTATCCTCTCTGGGTTTTTCCTCCAGGAGAAAACAAATTAGCTGCTCATCCAAGTTCTCAACAATTAAGAAAACCTTATTGGTCAAGAAGAGCCAAATCTTGTTATCTCCGAGCAAACCAACCACTTTGTCTCATTTGAGAAGGATTGAGAGAGTGATCGGTCCAGAATTACCATCAAGTAGGGTTCAGGTCTAACCTGGTTTTTAAATGGACCCGTTTTCTAGATCCACAAAATACACTAGACCACAATCTAAGCAAAACGGCTTCAGTTTGTACAACACTACCATTCCTTATCATCTTCCGAGTGTTATTCCTGCTGCTGCAGGTTCTGTTTTTTGGATTGACGAACCCCGTCTGGCACAATCAAATGTGTAGCCCAATACACAGACTTTTGCACAACACACCATCCCAGAAATCTTCCAGGTCATATCCTAACCTAGTTAATTAGCTGGACAAGCAGAGCAGTGAAGTCCATGGGTGGATCTGAAAGCATTCCAAGGGCTATTTCCATTCAAATAACGCTGACATTTCAAAATGCCTTCAGGAATGACCTGAGCACATCTAGAAGTAGGTTTTCTATCAGTGCAGATTAACTGTTGTCCTACATGGACAAAACTTTGGACTTGCTAATACATTAAATCAGATTAATTTAGAAGCAGGTTAATGCTTCAAAGCCAAGGAAACAGAATTCCAGTTTCCCAACCTAGTTCCTGTGTAGGCGACTAGCATCCTCACCACTCTGAAGGTTGACATATAAGCACATACCAGGTAGTCCTTGACTTATAACCACAATTGTGCTCAAAAATGCTGTTGTTAAGCGAGACAGTTAAGGGCCCCATTGTACAACCTTTCTTGGCCAATCGTTCAGGGAATCCCTGCAATTGTTAAATGAGCAACATGGCTGTGAAATGAATCTGGCTTTTCCACTGACTCTATTGTGGTCCTAAGCACTGGTGGGATTCAAAAAAATTTTTATACCGGTTCTGTGGATGTGGCTTTGTGGGTGTGGCAGGGGAAGGATACTGCAAAATCCCCCTTCCCTCCACACCCCACTAGCCTGCTTTCCAGCTCCGTTCTCCTGTGCAGGGCAACCAAAGAAGACCCAGCCAATCAGCTGGGACTCGGGAGGCTGAGAATAGATGGAGGCGGGGCCAGTCAGAGGTGGGATTTGCCGGTTCTCCGAACGACTCAAAATTTCCTCGACCGGTTCTCCAGAACCAATCAGAACCTGCTGAATACCACCTCTGGTCCTAAGTTGAGGACTAGCTGTACCATTTTGCCTGGATGAAGACAAAGCATCACCTTGTCCTCGTGATAAAGATCCCATGATTATACATTCAAAGGTAGGAGTGAAGGAACAACCTCTCCCCTTTGATCCTTACGCCTTCAAAGCAGAAGAATCTGCCTTAGTGGCAGAAGAAAGAATGTGGGAAGGGAACATGAAGACTTGCGGTGGCTGAAATAATCACAATTTGATCCCAGGGACCAAAGTCTGCAATCGAGATTGGCATTTTTAGTTTTTGGCTTCAGGAACACTAGAGCTTGGCGAATCGCCCTTAGGGCAGCCCCATCAACGGATCAAAGGAAGCCACAAAGACATCCCACTAAGCAAGTCCAGGGCGAAGGAAGGAGCCGAGGTGGTGCAGTGGTTGGAATGCGGTACTGCAGCTCATTTTGCTGATTACCAGCTGCCTGCAATTTGGCAGTTCGATCCTGACCGACTCAAGGTTGACTCAGCCTTCCATCCTTCCCAGATGGGTAAAATGAGGAGCCAGATTGTTGGGGGCAAGAGGCTGACTCTGGAAACCATTTAGAGAGGGCTGTAAAAGCACTGTGAAGAGGTATATAAGTCTAAGTGCTATTGCTATTTGGGGGATTACAAATGACATGTTTTCCCAACTACAATCACAGCACCTTCTCCTCTAATCTTATGTTCCCCCCTCTAGTATAGATAGTCCTTGATGTACGACCATAATTGAACCCAAAATTTCTGTTTTTTTAAGTGAGTGTTGCTCTATTTTACAATCTTTCTTGCTATAGTTGTTAAGTGAATCGCTGAAGTCGTTAAGTTCATCACACCATTGTTAAGTGAATCTGGCTTCCCCTCTGACTTTGCTTGTCAGAAGGTCGCAAAAGAGGACTGACTCCAGGGCTCTGCGACCGTCATAAATAGGAGTCAGTTGCCAAGTGTCTAAAGAATTTTTTTTTCCATTGTTTTTGTTCACCCTTTTTCATTAAAGCAGGGGTGTCAAAATTCAATTTCATTGAGGGCCGCATCAGGGTTTGTGTTTGACCTTGGGGAGGGGAGGTTGTGAGTGGGCGTGGCAGGGGTGGGCATAGTGGGTGTGGCCAGCTTGATGCCCTGAGCCCTTTGGCAGCAAAAACAGAGCTTGGGAGGGCTGCTCACGGCCCTCCCGGCCTCCGTTTTTGACTGAGACATCCTGCTGCATCTCTCTTGAGCTCTGTTTTCGTTAGCAGAGGCCACTGCAGCTGAAAATGGACCCTCGGAGGGCCATGTGGCCTGCAGGCCTTGAATTTGATATCCCTGGTCTAGAACTGGGGTCTCCAACCTTGGCCACTTTAAGCCTGGAGGACTTTAACTTCCAGAATTTCCCAGCCAGCTTTGCTGGTCTAGAAGATCTTTACAGAACAGCTTTACTAGAAGACCTCTGGTCTAGAAGATTTTTACAGAATCACAAACGTGCATTGTTTTAAATTCTTCCTGCTTACATTCCATCAGTCATGGATAATTGCCTAAACACCCATGTCTTCTCTCACGCACATCCTCTTACAATTCCTCCGAATAATAGCCCTGCACCTGATTACTCCCAATATTTCAACCTTCTCGTCATGAAAGCTCATCAGATGTTTCCCTCCTATTTTGTCTCTAATTGTCCCTATTTGTAGTCTTCTTTGCTGACTTTAAGCTTAATGTATGCACAAGAAATGCACTCAAACCTGTACCAAGATACTGTAGGGGAAGATGATATAGCAAGCTGCTAAACTTCTCCCAATCCCAGAATTTTAAAACAAAGGTATTATAGCCTTTGGCTGTTTCTGCCCCTGCTGAAAAATATTCTTTTTCTTGTTGTCTTTAAATAGTGATGTTTATCTTCCGGCTTGAAACAACGTAAGCTTCTACTTACTTTTCGGGAGCATGAGCAGTGCAGGGCAATGGCTTATCTCCTGGATCCACCCACGATTGTATGGGTTGAACTGTACAGGGTATTAAGGAGATGGTATATTCTCCGGAATAATCTTTCCTGAAAGCAGAGATAAAGTACTGCCGTTAGTGCATTGAACTGCAAGCTTTTCCCTTGTGGATAACCCAAGAGGCAACTGGACTTTTTTTGTGTTTCCTTGAAGACGTTTTTCTTCTCATCCAAGAAGCTTCTTCAGTTCTGACTGAATGGTGGGGGAACTTCCGCCAGAACTGAAGAAGCCTCTTGGATGAAAAGTGAAACCTCTTCAAAGGAAAAACAAAGAAAGTCCAGTTGCCTCTTGAAAAAAAGCACCTTTGGGACAACTATGAACCTGGATGACTGAGAATCCCCACAGACATTGAGTTCCTTGTGGTTAGTCGATCATGAGATGTGAGGAAGGTGAACCAAATAAAACACAACACACAGACAGAGAGTGGTGGTACTCATCTCCAGGGGGGGATGAATCTGCCCACCAAGATAAAGTGGACCGGTTGCTTCCGTGGTGTGGAGACAATAACTTGGTCCTCAACACCAATAAGACCAAGGAGCTTATAGTGGACTATAGAAGGAAGAGATCAGACATCCAGCCCTTGCTCAGCAATGGAGACCGAGTGGATTCATTTAACAACTGTGTCAAGAAAGGTCGTAAAATGGGGCAAAATTCATTGAACAAATGTTTCACTTAGCAGCAGAAGATTTGGGCTCAATTATGGTCATAAGTCAAGGACTACATCTATCTATCTATCTATTGATCATCTATCTATCTATCTATCTATCCATCCATCCATCCATCCATCCATCCATCCATCCATCCATCCATCTATCTATCTATCTATCTATCTATCTATCTATCTATCTATCTATCTATCTATCTGCCTGTCTATCTATCTGCCCATCCATCCATCCATCCATCTTTCTATCCATCTACCCATCTATCTTTCCATCCATCCGTTCATCCATCCACCCACCCATCCCTCTACTCATCCATCCATCTTTCCATCCATCCATCCATCTCTCCACCCATCCCTCTACCCATCCATCCATCTTTCCATCCATCCATCCATCCATCCATCCATCCATCTGCCCATCCATCCATCCATCCATCCATCCATCCATCCATCCATCCGTCCATCCATCTCTCCACCCACCCACCCATCCATCCCTCTACCCATCCATCCATCTTTCCATCCATCTATTTTTCCATCCATCCATCCATCTGCCCATCTGTCCATCCGTCCATCCATCCACCCACCCACCCACCCTTCTATCCATCCATCATATCTCCTTGGACCACGATAGCAACTTTGGTAGCAACTCAAATGCATCTCTCAAGTTCTCCCTTCATACCTGCTGTAGGAGCTGGTTGCTCTCCAGAGTTGATAAGGAGAGTCAAAGGTCTGTCCACTCCACAAGAGCTGTAGGTCAAATTCCATCCCTCCCAGGTGGTCAGGGGTCATGATAAAAGACTTGGCGTTTGGCAGAGTGTGGTGTTCCATCACAAAATGCCCTGTGCAGATGGAAATAAGCAGGTTCACTGTCCTAATATTTCTTTGTGGGGGAAGAGCAAATGGCCTTAAAGAAGGGGAGGAAGAGCTGCCATGAAAGCAACGATCAGATAAAAGTGCCCAAGAAATTAAATTCCTTGTTTTGGGGAGATGGGCAGCTATACAAATTTGAGAAATAAATAGGTAAAATTAATCTGAGTAAATGGCTTAGGCAAGTTCCTCCATAGTTCACACAAAGACAAAGGGAGGACAGCGGGAAGCACATTCAGACTTGCAAGATTTTCTGTTAGTAAAGGTTTACAATTAAACTAACACTGACCAACAAGGCATTGGTTTCTTGGTCTGCCTTCAAGGGCGGATGATGTGTGTGTGAAACAGAGAAAGAGTTAACATTTTGGAGCAGCTTTTTTCCAGATGTTAGATGTCCAGATGTTCTTCTGATCCCTAGCCAGTTTTGTGATGGGTACTGTCAGGCTGCGCTCCTTTTAGATCCCAAGAAAGAAATACTCAGACTCCATGGGTAGAGCAAAGTTATCCTTTTACTGGGAAATAAAGTGGTAGCTACAAAGCAATTCCGAAACTGAGAAATTGGCGGGTAGAATGCATATACAAAGAAATAGGTTTGTCCCCACCCCCCAAAGTTCAAATGGTTCTTCCAATTAAAACTTTTGAGACAGCTCATGTGGTCATCTTCAGATGGTGATGAGACGTCTTGTCAAATGACCTTGACATATTTTGATAAAAGTTCGCAGTTGCGCAAAAGAGGAAAAGATAGCCAGGAAACAGAAAGTTAAAGACGAGAATCCCCCCTCCCCTTGCTAGCCCAGCAAGGAATGCAAACACCTCCAGCTCTCTTCCCATATAAAATCCCCCCTCCCACCGTTGCCATGACAGCCGAGAGAAATAATGAAATAATAGCAGATAGTTAGGAAGGGGAAGATATCTTGAGGCTGACATTCGGACCCCCTAGAAGAAGGACATAAGTCCCTGAAAGAAAAATAAAATAGTTACATGTTAACATTAATGTACATTTCTATGGTTTATCAGGATATTTGGCATGAAATTTCTTTAAAAGTTCAGGAGCCCTAAGGTCCTTTTCATTTACCCATTCAGAATGGGATGGAGGAAAATGTTTCCAAGCTACAAGGTATTGGGTACGACCCCTCCATTTTCTAGAGTCCAGAATTTCTTTAATTTCGAAATGTTGTTCTCCCTCAATCAATATTGGCACAGGGGGATCAGATTGGATTGGTCTCAAGGCACAGGTACGTTCTGGTTTCAACAAACTAACATGAAAAACAGGATGAATATGACGAAGAGTCTTTGGTAAAGTCAGTTGGACAGTTACAGGATTTATAATCCTCTCAATGGGGAAAGGTCCTACATACTTAGGACCCAATTTCTTTGATTTTTGGGTAGTTTGTAAATATTTGGTCGAGAGAAATACTTCATCGCCCACTTGATATGACATCTGTGGAGCTCGCTTTTTGTCAGCAAATTTCTTATGAGATTGGTGCGCCTCATCCAAAGCTTTGCGGACAATTGGCCAATTAAATTGAAGTTGAGATATCCAATCACTCAATGACTGGACAGTTGGGTTTTCACCAGGCAGTATAGGTATGGGTACAAAATCTTGCCCCGTTGCTATTTTGAAAGGAGTGAACCCCGTACTACTGTGAACAGAGTTATTATACGCCACTTCCGCAAAAGGTAACAGATCCACCCAGTTGTCTTGTTGAAAATTTATGTAGCATCGGAGGTATTGCTCTAGTACTCCGTTAGTCCTCTCGCAGGCTCCATTAGTTTGGGGATGGTGGGCGGAGCTTAAGCTTTGGGTGGAGCCTATTAACTTCAGAAACTCCCTCCAGAAATTAGAGGTAAATTGGACTCCTCGATCAGAAACTACACGTTCAGGTACACCATGCAATCGGTAAACGTGAAGAATGAAGAGTCTGGCTAAGGTTTTCGCCGAAGGGATCTTTGAGCAAGGAATGAAATGAGCTTGTTTGGAAAACAAGTCAGTCACTACCCAAATGACCGTGTGTCCACTGCTTTCAGGTAGATCTACTATAAAATCCATGGAAATTTCCTTCCAAGGGGCAGTTGGTCTGGCCACATTCTGTAACAGTCCTGGTGGTTTACCCGGAGGTCTTTTTGCTGAGGCGCAAATCGGACAGCTCGCCACATAAGTCTCAATGTCCTTTTTCAAGGAAGGCCACCAAAACTGTCGTTTCACCAAATGCAAGGTCTTCACAAAACCAAAATGACCAGCCACTTTGGAATCATGGGTTTGTTGCAATACATGGCTTCTCAGGGTTTGTGGTACATACAATTTCGCCCCCATCCAGGCTAGGCCATCTCGAGTGGTGCAGTTATTCGCATTTGCCAGAAACCACTCATCTGTCTTCAAAGCCTCCTTAAACTGTTCCATCATATCAGTGGGTAGATCTCTCTCCTGGTTTCTTTTCTGTGCACGGGTAACAACAGGGGCAGCCAGTTGTGTAGTGGATACGATTGGCCTAATCACTTCTTTTCGGATACTGTTGTATTGAGGCATTCTAGACAAAGCATCTGCCATAAAATTCTTTCCCCCCGGGATATATTTCAAGGAGAAATTGAATCGCTTGAAGAACTGAGCCCACCTAACTTGTTTAGGGGAGAGTTTCCGGGGGGTCTTTAAAGCTTCTAAGTTTTTATGGTCAGTCCACACTTCAAATGGATGTTTCGCACCTTCCAGAAAATGCCTCCAAGCTAATAAAGCCCAACGGACTGCAAATGCTTCTTTCTCCCAAACGGCCCATCTCCTTTCAGTCTCAGTGAATTTACGAGAAGTATAAGCGCATGGTTGTAGTGTTCCCTTCTCGTTCAATTGGAGTAAGACCGCCCCCACTGCTACATCACTTGCATCAGCTTGGATCACGAAAGGGGCGTCCATGTCAGGGTGTTTCAGTATTGGTTCTGCAGCAAAAAGTCTCTTAAGTTTTTCAAATGCAGCTTGGCACTCCATAGTCCAATTCAATGGTTGACTGGGCTTTGGTTTCAATTCCCCCTTTGTTTTTAGGAGGTTGGTGATAGGCATAGCTATTTTTGCGAAAGACGGGATGAATTGGCGGTAAAAATTTGCAAAACCCAGAAAACTTTGAAGCTGTTTACGAGTTTTCGGTGGGGCCCAGTCCAAAACGGCTCGCACCTTTTCTGGGTCCATTTCAATGCCTTCGGGGGAGATACGATATCCCAAGTAGTCGATTTTTTCTTGATGGAACTCACATTTGGATAATTTGGCGTATAGTTTGGCGGCCCTCAGCTTGTGTAACACAGAGCGTACCAACTTCACGTGGTCGTTTCTTGTCTCCGTGTAGATAAGAATATCATCAAGGTATACTAGAACACCTTTGTACAAATGTTCGTGAAGCACTTGATTGATCAATTGCATGAAAACAGCAGGCGCCCCCTGTAGGCCAAAAGGGAGAACATTGAACTGGAAACACCCCATTGGGCAGTTGAACGCAGTTTTCCACTCGTCTCCCTCCTTTATCCGGATCCGGTAGTATGCCTCTCTCAAGTCCAGTTTTGTGAAAATTTTCCCCTTTGCCAGGTGGGCTAACATGTCCTTCATCAGGGGGAGGGGGTACATGTTCTCTACGGACACTGCGTTCAGGTTTCTATAATCAACTACCAAACGTTTGGAGCCATCTTTCTTCTCGCGGAACATCACAGGGGCCGCTACTCGAGGTCTGGCAGGCGTGATGAAACCTCGTTCCAAGTTCTTGTCAATAAACGCCCTCAATTCCTCCAGCTCCCCCGGTGTCATCGGATACATCTTCGGTTTCGGGAGCGTCACCCCCGGCAGGAATTCAATGCTACAATCGGTCGACCGATGGGGGGGGAGTTCGTCGGAAGCCTCTTCACTAAACACCTCTCTTAAGTCCCAATATTCCTTCGGGATTTTCTCCTCTCCTTCCACGTGTTCGACACCCGTAGAAGCTATTTCGGCGAGTGCCTGGGACTTCGGATGGGATTCCTCCTCCCCTTCCGGATAGGATTTCTCCTCCCCTTCCGGTGGCCGATCGGTGCGGATGCGTATCCACCCCTCTCTCCAATTTACATGGGGATTCCACTTCCGAAGCCATGGTAATCCCAATATTAGAGATTGTTCCATCCCAGGGGCCACGATAAAACACAGGGTCTCATGATGGTTTCCCATGGTCATGTCTAGGGGTTCGGTTACAAAACGTGCGGGGCAACCTCCCGCCACCGACCCATCCAGTTGGCAAAAGGATATGGGCGTTTTTAGAGTTCTCAGTCCAATGCCCATCCCCTTAACCACTTTCATGTTAATTACACACCTCGTGCACCCCGAGTCCAGTAAGGCCATCATCACTCCCTCAGTCCCCGAGGTGGGCTGTCTTAACTTTATTGGGATGGTCATGGGCCCTTGATTAGGACTTACCAGGACGTCATCTTCCGAATCGGTCTCGTTCTCGTCGAGTGGGGTTGGAGGTCCCAGCTCCTCTCCCGCCGAAAGGGCGACCTCTACAACCTCTCCTGTCTTCAGCCCGGTCTCGTGGGGTTTGGTTGAGGGGTTTTTTGGCCTTCTTCCGGGATCCCGCGCTTTCGGTGGGTTCACCTTTACTCGGCAATCCACCATCCGGTGGCCCTCCTTTCCACAACGGAAACATGCCGTGGTTTTTGCTCCTGCCGCCATCCCTCTCGGTTGGGGCCCTGAGGTCTCCCGGAGACGGGGGGGTAGCGACCTTCTCCAGGCGGGACCTCCTCTGCGTCTGTTTCTGGCTAGATCAATGTCCACCTCTTCCGCCAGCAAGTACCATGACTGTAACTCACGTGGATCCCTTCTGGAGATGCACGTGTGGTATACATCTTCATTTAAGCCATCTTTATAGGCTTCCACCAGGGCCCCCTGGGACCAACCTCGGATGTGGTGTGCCAGCTGCCTGAATTCTTGGGTGTAGTCTGCCACCGATCTCCCCCCTTGAACTAGGGTCTTCATTCTGATTCTGGCCTTTCTCTCTGCCAGAGGATCCTCAAACCTTCTCCTCAATGCAGTCATGAAAACATCGAGGGTTTGTAGTTGGGGGGAGTTATCATTGTACAAAGTCACCACCCAATCTGCTGCCATCCCTTCCAGGGTTCTGGTAACGCATCTCACTTTGGCTGCTTCAGAGGTGAACTCCCGCTCAAATTCTGCCATATAACTCCCAACTTGTACCAGGAAAAATCCCAAATCTCTTGGATTTCCTCCAAACTTTACATCTAGGGGGGGCAGGCGGCGTCTTCTAGGAGCTACTCCTATTGCTGGGGCTCCCGGGGCGGCAGCGGGCGGTTGCGCCGGCGGAGGCTGGGCAAGGGGGGTAGAGGTAGCTTGGCTTCCCCGGGCTGATCTCGCTCCCTCCTCCCTCTCATACCTTTGGGTTGTGCCGGGCTCTCCAGGAACATCCATAGAAATTTTCTTGGCTTCATCCAGCTTGCCTTCCATCTCCTCCCCTTCCTGCCAGAGCCGTCCCCTCGCACCTTTTCGTCTTACAGTGATCCTAGGAGGAGGGGGGTCTTCAGGGTCTCTCCAACCAACCCCCAACGACCATCTGGGCATTTCAGCTGAGGTTTCTTCCAGAGTCAATTCGGCCAGCAGGTCAGCCACCGACCCTTCTGGCAGCGGCATGGGCTGCCCCCCCACAGCTCCCTGCTCCTCTTCATCGCCGGTTGGAGACGACATGGGATGAAACCCCCTCGGAAGAAAAGTTGCTGTTTTCTCCGGGTGGGTTGATGCGGTAGTTTCGGAATTATGTCAGGCTGCGCTCCTTTTAGATCCCAAGAAAGAAATACTCAGACTCCATGGGTAGAGCAAAGTTATCCTTTTACTGGGAAATAAAGTGGTAGCTACAAAGCAATTCCGAAACTGAGAAATTGGCGGGTAGAATGCATATACAAAGAAATAGGTTTGTCCCCACCCCCCAAAGTTCAAATGGTTCTTCCAATTAAAACTTTTGAGACAGCTCATGTGGTCATCTTCAGATGGTGATGAGACGTCTTGTCAAATGACCTTGACATATTTTGATAAAAGTTCGCAGTTGCGCAAAAGAGGAAAAGATAGCCAGGAAACAGAAAGTTAAAGACAAGAATCCCCCCTCCCCTTGCTAGCCCAGCAAGGAATGCAAACACCTCCAGCTCTCTTCCCATATAAAATCCCCCCTCCCACCGTTGCCATGACAGCCGAGAGAAATAATGAAATAATAGCAGATAGTTAGGAAGGGGAAGATATCTTGAGGCTGACAGGTACATTAATTGGAACCTGACAATAGCCAAATGAGCGTAAGTCCTCATTATCGATCATGTGAAGTACTAGTACCACTTTACAAAGCCCTAGTAAGGCCACACCTGGAATACTGCAACCAATTTTGGTCATCATACTACAAACAAGATTGAGATTTTGGAAAAAGTTCAGAGAAGAGAAACAAAGGTGATCAAAGGCCTGGAGACTAAAACATACAAAGAACAGCTGCAGGATTTGGGTTTGGCTAGTCTAAAGAAAAGAAGGATTGAGGTGATAGGGTAACAGTCTTCCAGTATTTGAGGGGCTGCCACAAAGAAGAGGGGGTCAAATTATTCTCCAAAGCACCAGAAGGCAAGACAAAAAACAATGGATGGAAACTGATCAAGGAGAGAAACAACTTGGAATTGAGAAGAAACTTCCTAACAGAGAGGACAATTAACCAGTGGAACTGCTTGCCTCCAGAAATTGTGGGTACTCCATCACTGGAGGTTTTAAAGAAGAGTCTAGATAGTCATTTATTTAAAATGGTATAGGGTCTTCTGCTTCAGCAGGGAACTGGACTAGAAGACCTCCAAGATCCCTTCCAGCTCATTCTATTCTATTCTATTCTATTCTATTCTATTCTATTCTATTCTATTCTATTCTATTCTATTCTATTCTATTCTATTCTATTCTATTCGCAACACACATGGCACTGGCAGTTCCCAGCTTCCATAAATGTGACCCCTAAACTTTATTGAGGAATGCTGTGGCATTTCACCTATCCAAAAATCTATCTTGCAAGGACAGAAGAATTTTCATAATGGATCTTAGACTGGCTACTTTCTAAGGGATTCTGAATCTACTTCAAATCCTTGTGAAATGGGATCTAACTTCGCCCAAGATATAGTAGTGAGCCATGCTGCATCAACTTCTCACACCTAAAAGCTTTCATGATACTGCAGGAACAGTAACAATCTCAGGGCACAGTGTGAAATTACAAAGAAAACAAATCAATAGCAAAAGAGGGACATTTTTAAAAAAAAAGCGTTAAGAGCCTCTGATTTCTGAATTTCACCAAAGCATCAGGAAGAAGACTCCATTAGAGCCGTGGTGGTGTAGTGGTTACAATGCAGTAAACTCTGCTCACTGCCAGAAGTTCGATCCTCATTGGCTCAAGGTTGGCTCAGTCTTCCGTCCTTCCAAGGTCAGTAAAATGGGGACCAAGATGTTGGGGGCAAGAGGCTGACTCTGTAAACCGCTCAGAGAGGGCTGTATACGTCTAAGTGCTATTGCTTGAGAAGGAAGGGAAAGGAAGAAAAGGAAAGGAAAGGAAGATGAAAAGGAAGGACTGGAAATGAAAAGGAAGGAAGCCATAGTGGTTAGAATGCAGTATTGCAGGCTGACTCTGCCAACTGCCAGTAGTTTGATTCTCAATGGCTCAAGGTTGACTCAGCCTTCCACCCTTCCAAAGTCAGTAAAATGAGGACCCAGATTGTTGGGGGCAAGATGCTGACCCTGTAAATTGCTTAGAGAGGGCAATAAAAGCACTATGAAGCAGTATATAACTGTATATAAGCACTATTGCTATTGTTTCTGTTTTCAGAATCGTAACTCTACGCAGTCCAGTGTTCTTACACTGACGCTCATCAGAATGTAGTTTTTGAAAAAAAACCATGTGTGTTGGGATACGATTCCAGAATAGAATGCTTCCCTCCCACTATTAAGAAATACCATCCAACATATCTGCAGTTCCAAGGCAGAAAAAGAAAAGGATCTTCTCATTTAATTGCAGAAAGACAAGAAAAACTCACCTCTGAACTTAGCATGAGTTTTGAACTCAATGACCAGCCGACCATCATCTCGGATGTAGATCCTGATTATCTGCAGTTTGGCTGAAAGGACGCTGTCCGTCTGTATACCTGAAGGAGAGAATGCCAATAGACTGGGCTTCCTCAACAGAGGATCATGGATTAGTCATCTCATCACCCTGCTCCCTTGGCTGGAAGTCTACTTCCAGCAGGAGGAGAACACCAAGGAAGTTCTCAAGAAGCCAAACTTGGCCAAACGGAGGACAACTGAGCATTTCGCGGATGCTACCGTTCATTCCTTTCAACCCCGTTGTCATGGAGAAAATAAAACTATCCCCCTACCTGTTCTCCAGAGAATGGTGTCATAGAAGAAGGAAAACTCCATCTCTGTGTGATGCTCCAGAGAGGCCCAGCCTCTGGGTGCAGTTACATAAACGTAGGAGACGTAAAGTGGGACATGGACGGTCAAGAACGACTGAGCTGAATCCCGAACCTGTCATCACAGAAGGAAAAAGTACTGTATGGTGTTTACATACCATCTTGCCTTTTTCTAAAGCAGAGGGACCAATCTGGATGGTAATGCCCCTTACTCTAGCCCTTAAGGGCCCATTGCTTTAAAATTTATTGTTTACTATTCCATAACATGCTTTTAAATCTTGGACATGGAGATGGATAACATGTAAATAAAAATAATAAAATAAAATGATAAAGAAAGAAAGAAAGAAAGAAAGAAAGAAAGAAAGAAAGAAAGAAAGAGAGAGAGAGAGAGAGAGGGAGGGAGGGAGGGAGGGAGGGAGGGAGGGAGGCAGGGAGGGAGGAAAGAGAGAGGAAGGGAGGGAAGGAGAGAGAATGGGAAGGGAAAAAAGAGAGGGAGAAAGAGGGAGGAAAGGAGAGAGGGAAGAAGACGGAAGACGGTGGGAAGGACGGAAAGAAAGAGAAAGGGGGAGGGAGGGAGAAAGGAAGAGAGGGAGGGAGGGAAAGAAAGTGGGAGGGAGGGAGGGAAGAAGAGAGAATGAGAAGAGAAAGAAAGAAAGAAAGAAAGAAAGAAAGAAAGAAAGAAAGAAAGAAAGAAAGAAAGAAAGAGGGAGGGAAGGAGAGAGGGAAGAAGAGTGGGTGAGAAGGAAGGAAAGAAAGGGAGGGAGGAAGGAAGGGAAAAAAGAAAGCAAGGAAGAAAGAAAAAGAAAGAGGGAGGGAAGGAAGGAAGAAGGGAAGAGAAAGAGTAAGAAAGGAAGGGAAAGAAAGAAAGAAAGAAAACGAAAGAAGGGGAGAGAGGGAGAGGGTGGGAAGGAAGGAAGACAGGCTATTTTTTTCTCATTCACATGAAGCACCAAGCTATTTCTTTCCCTGTTTTGGAGAGGGGAATTTAGAAGCAATAAAAGAAAATGGAAATCTTATCATTTTACTTTATTGCTGATTAATAATAAGTGTGCAGGACCAGGCCCTCTTATCTTTCCCTGGTAGCAGATGATAATGATAATGATCATAATTAGGGCACTGCATAAAGAGGTTTTTCAGAGTTATTAATAGCCCGTACAAAAAGATAAGAAGGTTGGGGCCAATCTCATCTTGGGTGACGGGTAAGATGTTCCAAAGGGCGGAGCAACAGCAGAGAAGGCCCGCCCTCCTCCTGGTCCCTGCTTGTTGTGATTTGTCAACTGCCAGTGAAGATGGAAGTCGAGTCAGAAAGCTCCACCCTCCCAATTGACATGAAGATGAAAGAGAGAGGAAGGGGATTACATTCAGACTTGCAAGACTCTGTTCCTAGAGCTGTTCTAATGAAAGTAACTTTAGCTCTACGTGGTGTCTGTTTCTTGGTCTGGACTACATTTTAAGGCTAATACCAGGCCCCCTTTGAGGCTTTTCAGGGACAGTAATGGCTTCATGGACAACTGTTTGCAAAGCCGCTCCTGTTTCTAAAATGCCAAACAACTAGAGTTATAGAATATATAGAATAACAGAGTTGGGAGGGACCTTGGAGGTCTTCTAGTCCAACCCCTTGCTTAGGCTGGAAACCCTACACCACTGCAGACTAATATTTATTCAATCTCTTCTTTACAACTTCCAGTGTGGGAGCATTTACAACTTCTGGAGGCAATTTGTTCCACTGTTAATTGTTCTGTCAGGAAATGTCTCCTTAATTCGAGGTTGCTTCTCTCCTTGGTTAGTTTCCATCTGTTGCTTCTAGTCCTGCCTTCAGGTACTTTGGAGAATAGCTTGACTCCCTCTTCTTTGGGGCAGCCCTGAGATATAGGAACACTGCTATCCTGTCTCCCCTAGGCCTTCTTTTCATTCAACTAGACACACCCAGTTCCTGCAACCACTCTTTATATGCTTTAGCCACGTTCTGTGATCCTTCAGGTGAATTTACAATAGGAACCAACATGCCAGTGTCATTTCTGTGTTTCCCATATAAAAAGCATTACCTGGAAGTCTGCAGTGACGGATCCTCCACAGACATCAATTAACTCTGTCATGTCATAGTATGCATCAAATGTCCAAATGCAGCTCTTCAGGTTCAAATGTTTGTAAAACTGGATAGTCTTGGGTTCTCTCACATTGGGATCAAATTGGTACGGCCGGTCATATCCGGGGCCCAGAACGATATTATTATAGGTCACTTCATCTAGAAATCCAGCTTCTGGGTTGAAAGTAAAGAAATAAAGAGCAAAATTTCAGTAATATTTTAGCCACGTCGAACCTAGGATATATATTGGGATATATATTGGAAGAATTGGAAGGGACTTTGAAGGTCTTCTAGTCCAAGCCCCTGAAGTCAAGCAGAAGATCTTATGCCATTTCAGACAAACAATTGTCAAATCTCTTCTTAAAAACCTCCAGTGTTGGAACACCCACAAGTTCTGGAGGCAAGTTGGTCCATTGATTAATTGTCAGGAAATTTCTCCTAAGTTGCTTCTGTCCTTGCTTAGTTCCCATCCATTGCTTCTTTCCTGCCTTCACATGCTTTGGGGAATAGGCTGACCACCTCTTCTTTGTACCAATCCCTTAGTTATTGTAACACTTCTATCGTCACCCCTAGTCCTTCTTTTCACTAGACTAGACACACATATGTTTTTTAGCCTCCAGTACCCGAATTATCTTGGTTGCTCTTCTCTGCACTCTTTCTAGACATCTAAAAAACATCTTTTTTTATATTGTGGGGACCAAAATTGGATGCGATATTCCAAGTCTGGTTTTACCAAAGCATTAAAGTGATACCAACAGCAGAGTAACAAAATATTCAGGATATTGATAGGCCTGTGACAAATAAATAAGTGAGCAGTTGTTTCCAGATTCATATTTAAATTGATCATTGGACACACAGAATATTGTTTAGAGCATTTAATTTTAGAGACCATTGCAGCTGTTGATTGACTAACTGCTATCTCTCTTTCATTGCTCTCGGGGTAGTGCTACCAAGCTCCAAGTAATTAGAAAGTCTGTCTTACAGTCATTTAACAATGGCAGGTAGACAAGAAAGAACACTGCAGGGTTTTTAAAAAAATAAAAAAAAAATAAAAAAGGCACTCAAATGTACTCATTTCTTTGAAAGCAGGGCAGAAAGAAATGTTAAAGAGAAGAGAAAGCTAAACTGACTGACATACCCAACCAAGTAAGAAGGTTTTAAGTTATTTTTTTTAAAGAAATATTCTATGTGATGCCTCTAGAGCAGGGGTCTCCAACCTTGGCTCCTGGAAGCCTGGCAGACTTCAACTCCCAGAGTTCCACAGCCAGCTGGCTGTGGAATTCTGGGAGTTGAAGTCCGCCAGGCTTCCAGGAGCCAAGGTTGGAGACCCCTGCTCTAGAGGTTTGTCTCATCTTTATTCCTGATGGGATCCTTATCTTTTAACAGCAACATGACTGGTAACTAAAACATGGTCCTGCCTCCGCTGCAAATACAGATACACCATTCTGTTGGTGCCAATTAGGCGGCTACATTTTCCTGGAATCTGGTGGCTGGGATTTCCTTTCTTTTGCTATTTTGAGAACTTACTCAAATCCACAAATGTCTTCATAAGAAAACATGGAAAAGAACTTAGGATGAAAATACAAAAGTGGGGGAAAAAAAATCTGAGAAATTCAAGTATGATCATCAGTTATTATTTATAGATGGAGAACAGCTTTAGATTATTATAAGATTAACAGATTTGGAAGGAACCTTGTAGTTCATCTAGTCCAGTGGTGGCTAACCTTTTTGGGCTCTTGTGCCAAAAATTGTGCATGCGCTGGTGGGCACGTGCCTGTGCCAGCACCCAGAAGGCAATGCGCGCTCCCCCATGCCCCCTGCACATGTGTCCGCAATCCCTCCCCGCCGCTTCAAAAAAGGCTCTGTAGGATATGCAGGACGAATAATAGGCCCATTTTGTCACTTCCGGTATTACAGGAAGTGACGAAACGGGCCTATTATTCATCCTGCAAAGCCTGCAGAGGCTTTTTTCAAGGCTCTGGGAGGCCGAAAAAGGCCTCAAACCAGCTGTGAGGTGCGCGCATGCGCAGTGAGGTAACTTTGCCTGCGGCTCGTGTGCCAGTACAAATGGTTCTGTGTGCCACCAGTGGCAAGGGTGCCATAGGTTTGCCATCACAGATCTAGTCCAACGCCCCCCCCCCCGACCAAGCAGGAGACCCTACACCATTTCTGACAGATGACAGTCCAATGTCTTCTTTAAAGCTTCCAGTGATGAAGCTCCCACCACTTCCAAAGGCAATTTCTGTTCCATTGGTTGATTGTTCTCACTGTCAGAAAAAATTATCCTTATTTCAAGGTTGAATGTCTCCTTGATCAGTTTCCTTCCATTATTTCTTATTGGCCTCAGGTGCTTTGGAAAATAGCTTGAGCTGACAGATAGGAGGGTTCTGGTTTTGTAAAAGAAACATCAAAAAAGCTCCCAGGGTGGTGCCATCATATCAGCATTATGCCTCCTAGGCTGATTTTTGTTTGGTTCTAAAGGGTAATTCCTAGTTGAGGGTGTTCTCTTCTGATGGCTACAAAAAGCAATCCAGATAAATGTCTTCATTTCCATCTATCTCTGACAGCAACATGCATGGCAACCTCAAAAGGAGAATATTTGTAGCTTAGGGTTGAAATGAGGGGTCCTCGGGGCTCTCTGAGAGTGGCAATTTTCTTGCAGATGTTATTGTCAACTCTCCAACTAGCGAACCCAAAATAAGGAAACCCAGACTTGAATTCCCAAAAGTAAAATATTATTGGATACACCATGCTGGTATTGAAGAAACAAAACCAAGCCTGCTTTTCCCACGCAAATTCTTGCCTAGTTAAAACATAGCTTCCTCTTCTCCCTACTTCAGGGTGATCACATTGTCCAATTATGCGACACCTGTTTGTTATGGGAACAGTCCATCTCTTTCTCAAGCACCTGCAGTGGTGACCTTGATGGTTTCCATGCTCTTATGATCTCCGCATTACATTTCTCCCATCCCTTCCCCCCAGTTCATGGGCAAACCAGGTAACATCCTCAATGCTAGAAGGGAGTGGAGTTTGCTCTCTTTTGATATACGGGTGGGATTCTCCCGATTCAGACAAACCCCTTGTTCCGACGATCAGCTGGACCGGTTCACTCACCGAACCAGTTGTTATACCGGTTGAATCGCACCCCTGGTGTCATGCCTCTGGTGGAGACTGACTCTGAGGGAGAGGAGAACAGCCCACAGGGAGTAGAAGTGTGGCTCCGGAGGTTGTGGAGGAGGCTGGGGAAGGGTAGAGGCTGGCTGGGCAGTTAGCCCATCCCCTTTCCACCCTAGGACACGCAGGGAGGAGAGGATAAGGGAGAGATGTGGTCTACTGGGGAGGAGAGGGCCTTGATCCTTTTCATGGGCTGCAGCTGTGACAACTGGATAAGAAGACGGACATGTGTACAGGCAAGTGCTGGAAACAAAGCATGGAAATATCTCTAGTTTATTGTTCCTCTCTGAGTTTGGCGTCCTTCCCAGTGTGTGTTCTGATATCTGTGGACGTCTTCAAGCCCTTATCTTGCCTGGTTTGTGTTGTTTTTTACTCTTTATAATTTAAACAGCATTTCCTCCTTCTTGTAACTGCATGTGTGGGAGTTTTTTGTCTCCAATCAAGCGCTTGGAAGGAGCTTGGAAGCAAGGTGAAGGAATAAAAGGGGCTTCACCTGTTTTTTGTGACTGTGGTTATTTTGTATCTCACCCTGGGTCATCACACCTGGGTGGTTTGTGGCTTTCCCTGTCAGTGTTGAAGGAGTGTTCACCAGGAACCACCAGAAACATTGCCATTAACACTTACAGGGCAAGTTGTCAGTATACAAACAGAAAGCAAACCCCACACCCCTCTAGCTCTGATGATGTTACCTAGTTTGAGTAATAAAATGACTGCAAGAAAACAACCCAGCTTAGAAAGTACCAAGGACTCCTCATAGCAATCTCTCTTTCTTACGATGTCCTCTTGACACTACCATCATCTGATCCTCAGCCCAAATTTGTGGGAGCCTTAAAACCGTACTTTGCTGTATACTGTATACTGCAGTAGACTGAAGTAGTGTATTCCATCTTATCCCAATACAGGTTTTTCAACCTAACCATTCTCTTGGTGGCACAACTGTAGAAGGTGGGATCATTTTCCCATCTGTTAGAACTTTAACTTGTGGTGGACATGCCATTCTCCTCCAGTCCTGAGCAATGTTTTCAAGGCCATTCTAGTTTAGGTGGTAGGAGATCTGTTTTTTTTTTCCAAACCAAGCTCTTCCCTTGTAGACTCCAGGCCCAGCCCAGCTAGACATAAAAATGTAAAAGAAGGAGAGGGAACTTCTGCAAGACTAGGATTCTACACTGTTTTGAAGAAGAATATCTTACCTGAGATGCCTTTAAGATCTTGGATGCTGACTATATTGGAACAGACATGTTGGTGCCTATAAATGGATTCTGACAATAGGAAATGCAAGTTGTGCAAAGGTCTGGTCGAAATCAAGGGAAGCATCCCATCCTGGTGTGGAATTTGCACCGAGATGTGGATTCTGGAACGACATAGTAAGGCAGAAATTGGACAGTTACGTTGGATAAGCTCCACACTAAAAGAACATTGAGATATACATATTCAACTCTAATCAATAAGCCAGCTGGTTTGTTTGTTTTTTGGTGCTGTTCAAAAGGCAACTTTTGAAATGGGCCTTCTTGTTTTGTTTTGTTTTGTTTTCCCTTGAAGACATTTCGCTTCTCATCCAAGAAGCTTCTTCAATTCCGGCTGAATGGTGGGGGATGGAAGGATTTATATTCCTTGCAGTCATTAGCACTCTGAAGGTTGGTGGTTACATGTAGCTCCCGTTGAGGCCATTTGGGAGTTTAACGGAGTGCCAATGGGTATGGAGCCTTCTTGGTACTGCTAAAAGGATTGTGTTATAGAGAGGAGGTAGGTGGTCTCGTATACAGGTACTCCTCAATTTACGACCACACTGGAGCCCCAAATTTATGTTGCTGAGTGAGAAATTTATTAAGTGACTTTTGCCCCATTTTATGACTTTTCTTCACTTAACATTTATTTAAGTGAATCATTGCAGCTATTAAATTAATAACACCGTTGTTAAGTGAATCTGGGCTTCCCCGTTGACTTTGCTTGCCAAAAGGTGGCAAAAGGGGATCATGTGACTTCAGGGATACTGCAACCATCATAAATGTGAATCAGTTGTCAAGCATCTGAATGTAAATCACGTGACCACATACAGATACAGATAATCAGAGTTGGAAGGGACCTTGTTAGGTCATCTTCCGCCCAAGCGGAAGACCCTACACCATTTCTGACAGATGGCAGTCCAATCACTTCTTGAAAATCTCAAGTGATGGTGCTCCCACAACTTCTGAAGGCAACTTCTGTTCCATTGATTGATTGTTCTCACTGTCAGAAAGTTTCTCCTTATTTCCAGGTTGAATCTCTCCCTGTTCAGTTTCCATCTGTTATTCCTTGTCTGGCTTTTGGGTCCCTTGGAGAATACCTTGGCCTCCTCCTCCTCTCTGTGGCAGCCCCTCAAATATTGGAGCACTGCCATCATGTCTCCCCTGGTCCTTCCCTCCACTAGACTAGCCAGGCCCAGTTCCTCCCACCGCCCTTCATATGTTTTAGCCTCCAATCCTCTAATCATCCTGGTTTGCTCTTCTCTGCATTCTTTCCAGAGTCTCAACATCTTTTTTATAGTGTGGTGACCAAAACTAGATGCAGTATTCTAAGTGTGGTCTTTATAGAGTGTGCTTTATAGAGTGGTATTAGTACCTCACTTGATCTTGTGTGTGCGTGCACCAAATGCACCCTTTGTGCAGGCACAGAGACTTTCTGACTGACCTCCTGCAATCTCCCTGTCGCTTCAGCAGCTACCGCGCAATTTGCTGTGCCACACAAAACAGCTGCACTTCAAAAGCAGTACATAAAAGTTAGCATGGGAGCCCGGGCAGGTGGGTGGGCCCAACAGCAGAGTGTTGGAGAGAACCGGTTAGGTCTCCGCTGCTCATCGGTGCTACCAGCTCAGCCAAACCGGTAAAATGCCACCACTGATTTGAAGTTACAATGGCACTGAAACAATAGACTTACAACCAGGCCTTTAACTTCAAGGGTGGGATTCTGCCAGTTCGGACCGGTTCAGGTGAACTGGTAGTTCCGGTGATTATTTGGCCCTGCCCATCTACTCCTGACCTACTCATCCTTTATTTTCACGTTTTACAGCTCAGTAAAACGCCTCAGCTGTTTTACTCTCCGGGGCTGCAGTAGAAGATAAGTATTAAGAGCTGAAAAGCCGAGTTTTCAAATGCTGCGTGTGCACACAAAGCACAGGTTCACTGAACCGGTTGTTACACGGGCTGAATCCCACTCATTTAACATACAACTGTTGGCCTACATTTTGCTTAGCCACGGAAGTTCTAGCCCCGACTATGATTCTAAGTCAAGCACCCATAAGGAAGGCCTGTGTAAACTTTTATCAAAACAAGGACCTCCAATTCTTGTAACTGTTATATCATAACAGCTCCTACTTATAAACCAAAGTTTATTCTTGACATGCGATCCTGGCTTGTTAGAGAAAAATCTAAGTAAGTAACTTGGTCTTAATAAAATGTTAAAGGAACCACAAATAGAGGCTTCTCTTAACCCCGTTGAGTCTGCTACTACTGAACAAATAATTAAGTTATGCAGGATAAGGGAGCTAACCAAGACTTCGTCACTGAAAAGCCAGTTTTTACAAGAACAGGAGCTCTGTGTTTCTTGCTTTTTACCTGTTCGGATGTTCCTTATGTTTTACATCCAAGTATTTCAAGGTGGCAATGAAAGATTGAGCTTGGAAACCCCGGGCTGTGCCAGCCACCACAGGGGTATGGCAGATGGCGCTGTCGGTCCCAATGGTGACTATATTACTCCGCAGGGGAGTGCCCACGTGGCCGACTTTATCCACAGCTTTTGTCACGCAGCGTACGTGGAATCTCCGGCTGAAGTAAATGCTGTCCAGCACCTGAGAGGAGGGGGAGGAGGAGGAGGAAGAATAAGAGAGAGGAGAAGGAAGAGGGCGGATGCTGAATGGGTCTGAACATCAGTCAGGCAAGAGCCCTCAGGAGTCTTTCCTGTTATGATTATCATACATTGGCTTTTCTTTTGCTGACATTAAATGAATCACGGCCTCCAACCTTTTTTTTTTTTTTTTGCCGAGGTCATTAAATGAATCACCGCAGTCATTCAGCAAACTCAGCTTTCCCCCATTGGCTTTGCTTGTCAGAAGCCAGCTGGGAAGACCACAAATGGTGAAGTCACCCTGGGATGTTGTATAATATCTACCTAATACTCCTTCTTATTATTTTCCCTCCAACAGCAAACCTGTGAGGTGGGCTGGGTTGAGAGAGCATGACTGGCTTAAAGTCACCCAGCCGGCTTTCATGCCTAAGGCAGGACTAGAACTCACTGTCTCCTGGCCCAAAATCACCCACCTGTCTTTCAGGCCTAAGGTGGGATTAGAACCCACAGCCTCTTGATGATTGGCTCAGTCACCCAGCTGGCTTTCATGCCTAAGGCAGGACTAGAACTCACTGTCTCCTGGTGATTAGCCCAAAGTCCCACCTGTCTTTCAGGTCTAAGGCAGGATTTGAACTCACAATCTCCTGGTGATTGGTCCAAAGTCACCCAGCTGCCTTTCATGCCTAAGGGAGACTAGAACTCATAGTCTCTTGATGATCGGCCCAAAGTTACCCAACTGGCTTTCAGGCCTAAGGTGGGACTAGAACTCACAGTCTCCTGGGTGATTGGTCCAAAGTCACCCAGCAGGGTTTCAAGTCTAAGGAGGGACTAGAACTCACAGTCTCCTAGTGTTTGACCCAAAGGCACCCAGGCTTTCATGCCAAGGCAAGATTAAAACTCAGTTTCTTGGTTTCTAGCCCAGTGCCTTATTCTCTAACACTTCTCTTTATCCCAAGCAAAAGGCTGTAGGAAAGAGGTGGTTGAGTTCTGACCTGATTTTTTTGCAGATTATTTTTTAAAAGTGGCTGAGGCTATAATACCCAAGGATCTGAGGCCTTGGTGACCATCATGGTCCTGTCCAATTGGCCAGGCTTTGGTGGCTATGGAACTGCACACCTGAAAGGGCAGGTGAACTCATTTCTCTCTTGAAGACCCACAACACCTGAAGCAGAGGTGGTATTCAGCAGGTTCTGACCAGTTCTGGAGAATCAGTAGCGTAAATTTTGAGTCGTTCAGACAACCAGCAAATACCAGCTCTGACTCAAGATTTTACAGTATCCTTCCCCTGCCACACCCACCAACCCACGCCCACATAACCATTAGTAAAAAAGAAATTGAATCCCACCCTTGACCTGAACCATTAAAGATATGTGTGGTCCATCAATTGCATCATGAAAATGTGATCATGGGGCCATTGTTTGGATGCTCCAATATAAATGAATAAAGTAGAAATTTATGGAGGAGAACATGACAGACCTAAGGTCACCCAGCCAGCTTTCAGGCCTAAGGCAGGACTAGAATGCATAGTCTTCTGGTGATTGGCCCAAAATCAATTGGATATTTACAAAAAGCAAGTCAGTTAATAGGATAGACTACTGCAGATTTGGAAGGAGTTACTGTTGTTGTTTTTTAGATCACTCTGCAATTAGACATTGACAATTTGAAGGGGGCATGAAAGCAGAACCTGCCCAGGACAGGTTACAAAATAAAATGGGAAGACAACAGAAAAAAAAGGGAAGTGGCAAAATAGATGCACAGGAAGGAAGTGGCATTAGCAAAACTGAGAAAGAATGAAAGAATTACTTCAGGGATGTACCCTTAGGATTACTCACTAGAAAGAGAATGGGTTGGTTGTTACCAGGGAAAGAATGCAAAATTTCATTCATTTCTTGATATTTAGCGACCTCCTGATATTCTAATTCACCATATAATTCCTAATTTATTCAGGAGCATTTAAACATGCAGAATGTCATCCTAACCTGAAAGTGTTTCAGTTCAGCACAGCCCAACCCATTGCCCCCTTATCCTCAGCACGATTCTTTATACTTACCATGTGATTGACACTGGTGAAGGGGGTATTGTCCGTAATGGTTTCAAAAGGAGACCTGGCTCCATTTCCATCCGTGGGGGTAGCCACTTCCCAGCTGAACTGTATGGAGGACTGGTTGATCCCAGCTTCACTGCATCGCTCCTTCATCACTGAGTACTTGGGGAAGTGAGAATCGCAAGGGGTAACACAGACCAGGGGATAGCCGGGAGACGGCGACTTCTTAGCTCCTGTTGTGGTTTCCTCTTCAACGTGGTCATACTCTGACAGCGTAACCACCTGCAGGCACAATGTAGGCAAAGCAACGAAGGTGATTGGAGGGACTGGAGGCTAAAATATAGGAAGAACAATGGCTAGAATTGGGTATGTCTAGTTTGATGAAAAGAAGGACTAGGAGTGACTTGAGAGACAGATTTGACAGATAATCAGAGTTGGAAGGGACCTTGTAGGTCATCTAGTCCAACCTGCTGGCCAAGCAGGAGACCCTATAACATTTCTGACAGATGGCAGCCCAGTCTCTTCTTGAAAGCCTCCAGTGATGAAGCTCCCACAATTTCTGAAGGCAATTTGTGTTCCATTGGTTGATTGTTCTATCTGTCAGAAAATTCCTCCTTATTTCCAGGTTGAATCTCTCCTTGTTCAGTTTCCATCCATTGTTCCTTGTCTGGCCTTCAGGTGCTTTAGAAAATAGTTTGACCCCTTCCTCTCTGTG
Source organism: Hydrophis major (assembly GCA_033807585.1). NCBI lineage: Eukaryota > Metazoa > Chordata > Lepidosauria > Squamata > Elapidae > Hydrophis > Hydrophis major. The sequence goes on along the minus strand of CM066333.1, from coordinate 11,682,404 downwards.
GCAACTCCTTGAATGTTGGAACACTGCTATCATGTCTCCCCTGGTCCTTCTCTTCGCTAGACTAGCCATGTCCAGTTCCTGCAACCGTTCATCGCATGTTTTAGTCTCCAGTCCCCTCATCATCCTGGTTGCTCTTCTCTGCGCTTTTTCTAGAGTCTCAACATCTTTTTTATAGTGTGGTGACTTGATAGCAATGGTCCAATATCTCAGGGGTTGCCCCAAAGAAGAGGGAGTCAAACTCTTCTCCAAAACACCTGAGGGCAGGACTTTTTTTTGGAGATGCTTGTTAAGTGAATTTTGCCCCATTTTATGACCATTCTTGTCACAATCAGTTAGTGAATCACTGCAGTTGACAAGTTAGTCACACAGTTGTTTGGTGAAACTGGCTTCCCCGTAGACTTTCCAGGCCAGAAGATCGCACAAGGGGATCACACGACTCCGGGACATTGCAACCATCATACATAGGAATCAGTTGCCAAGAGGCTGAATTTTGATCACGTATCCATAGGGGGCGCTGCAACGGTCTTAAGTGTGAAAAACGATTAAGAGTCAGGGGTTTTTTTCAGTGCTGTTAAAACTTCGAACGGTCACTATATGAAGTGTTGTAAGACAGGGACTCCCTGTGGTGTTTTGATACCTCCATCGGATGCATCGAACTGTGGAAATGTGAGGACCCAGAGTGTAACACAAACGTAACAAAATCCCAAAGGTAAAATAAATGTCCTTTAATGCCTCCAACTTGGCCCCACTGTTCAATAATTCTCAGTTGGAGATAAAATGTACTCAAAAATAGTCTTCAAAAGAAAGCAATACAGTCCGAACTTAATGAGCAGATAGAGGTGAAATAAAAAAAACAAAGCAAACTACAATGAAGGAAATTCCACAACGGACCAGGATAAGTAATGACCGAATTCAAGGAGATAACAAGGCACAGTCTGTTGGAAGGATGCCAACCAAGATAATTTCAGCCCAAAATAAAACATGCTTTGCTTCTAGCAACCCTGTGTTTTAACCATCTCTCTTATATACTATTCTCCCCAGCTGCAACCAATGAGGGGGATCATGGCCGCTTCCTCTCTCGTAAGCCAAGTTGTTTCCTTCTCCGTTCCTCCCTGTGTGTCCTAGGATGAAGAGGAGATGGGCCTGGTTCTTCCTCTGTCTGCCCAGCCAGCCTCTGCCCTTCCCCAGCCTCCTCCACAACCTCCGGAGCCTCACTTCCACTCCCTGTCGGCTGTTCCTCCTCTCCCTCAGAATCCAACTCTAACAAGGGCATGACAGGAAATGGACTCAGACTTTCCACGGAATAGTAATTCCCACCATTCAACTCCCACATTTTAGCTTGGGTCACTACAGGCAGTACAAATATAGAGAGCGGTGACTCTCAACCTTAAGTCCACACTTCTTGAAGTTATCAAGAAGGACTTGGGTACAGGGCCTTGAAGTGACTCCACATTTTAGAAGAATATGAAGGACTATAATTCTCAGCCTTCCACCCCACCGCTTGTCTGGCACTTCAGGAGAATTATGGTTCAATAGTATCTGAAAGCCACCTGCCCTCACTCCTGATTTAAGGTTTTAGAGGAGATGATGAATTCAGATAATTCTAAATTAACGCTGTGTAAAACAAACAGAATTAAACCACCGAACTGCCAAGGACCAAGTTACCAGCCCATTGCCAGTACCAGTGGGTTTTTATTTACACAGATTTTTTTTTATTGATTTATAGAGCAAAAATTACGACAAATCCTCACAAAGTGCTGGATGAAACCCTATTTATCATCTGCATGCACAGGCCAGCCTTTATTTATTTAATTTGGGGGCCTTTAAATCAATCCTGGTGACTGCTTGGATGCAGTTTTTGCGGCAAGATTTTTCAGGAGTGGTTTGCCATTGCCGCCTTCCCGGACTGAAAGAGATGCACCAGCCCAAAGTCACCCAGTTGAGTTTCATGCAGTGGTGGTATTCAGCCGGTTCGCACCGGATCGAGCGACCAGTACAAGGAATTGGCATGGGTCGTCAAACCGATAGTAAGTTCTGGCTTGCCACGTCCCCAAGCCGGTCGCCCCTGGCTCGCTTGCCCCACCTGCCTGACGCTCGCCCCTTGAGGTATTTCTTTCTTTCTTTTCCCTCCTGACAAACAGCTGTTCATACGGTCAGCTGTGCCGGGATTCCCCTTGCTGAGGCCCAGGAAGGCAAAAAAAATGGAGGGAGGGGCTCAGCCCCCCTTTTATTTTTTACCGTCCTGAGCCCCAGAGGAGCCTTCTGGAAGCAAGAACGCCCCCTAGAGGCTCCTCTGAGGCCCAGAAGGCCCAAAAAATGGGTGAAGGGGTGGCTGCAAAAAAAAAAGCAAGCCACCCAGTCACATGGCCATGCCCACCTAGCCACACCCACCAAGCCACGCCCACAGAAATTTTTTTGAATCCCACCACTGGTTTCATGGCTAAAGCAGAACTAGAACTCACAGTCTCCTGGTGATTGGCTCGGAGTCACCCAGCTGGCTTTCATGCCTAAGGTGGAACTACAGTTCACGGTCTCTTTTCGATTGGCCCAAAGTCAACAAGCTTGTTTCATGCCTAATGCTAGAACTCACAGGCACCTGGTTTCTAGTCTGCTGCCATGAGCATCGCATCAAATCTCTCTCTATGCCAGATTGGGTCACTCCATAAAAAAGCACTCTTAGAATCAACCCTTAGTTCATCATTTGAGTTAATGTTTCTTACTATAGGAGGAGCTGGTAAAATGAGGCTTCCGGCTGCCTCTTGGTCCAAGATGGTCACAACTGTGGTAGTGAGATCCCCCAAAACAGCTTCAATGGGATCATCTGGACCCAAGACCAGAGAAAAGGATTCGTGCCACTCCCGGTCTTCATTGGACATGATCTCCACCTTAAAGAAAACATGGTCCATACCTGTGGGAAAGAACATGAATCTAAGCAAGTTATCATTCGACAGGACCTTAAATGCACCCACGAGGCATCTATCTATCTATCTATCTATCTATCTATCTATCTATCTATCTATCTATCTATCTTCCATCCATCCATCCATATCTATCTATATCAATCTATCTTTCTATCATCCATCAATCCATATCTATCTATCTATCTATCTATCTATCTATCTATCTATCTTCCATCTATCATCCATCCATCCATCCATCTGTATCTATCTATATCAATCTATCTTTCTATCATCCATCATCCATCCATCCATATCTATCAATCCATCATCTATCTATCTATCTATCTATCCATCCATCCATATTTATTTCTATCAATCTATCAATCTTTCTATCATCCATCCATCCATCCATATCTATCTATATCAATCTATCTGTCTATCTTTCTATCATCCATCCATCCATATCTATCAATCCATCATCTATCTATCTATCCATCCATCCATCCATCCATATCTATTTATATCAATCTATCTATCTTTCTATCATCCATCCATCCATCCATCCATCCATCCATCCATATCTATCAATCAATCAATCTATCTATCTATCTATCTATCTATCCATCCATCCATATCTATTTATATCAATCTATCTATCTTTCTATCATCCATCCATCCATCCATCCATCCATCCATCCATATCTATCTATCTATCTATCTATCCATCCATCCATATCTATTTATATCAATCTATCTATCTTTCTATCATCCATCCATCCATCCATATCAATCAATCAATCAATCAATCAATCAATCAATCAATCAATCTATCTATCTATCTATCTATCTATCTCTCCATCCATCCATCCATGTCTATTTATATCAATTTATCTATCTTTCTATCATCCATCCATCCATCCATCCATATCTATTTATATCAATCTATCTATCTTTCTATCATCCATCCATCCATCCATCCATCCATCCATCCATATCTATCAATCTATCTATCTATCTATCTATCTATCTATCTATCTATCTATCTATCTATCTATCCATCCATCCATCCATCCATGTCTATTTATATCAATCTATCTATCTTTCTATCATCCATCCATCCATCCATCCGGCTGCCCACTCACCCTCAGTGTCTCTGGGCAGCTTACAAAATAAATACTAACTAAGAACCCAATATACAACAATAAAAATAATCATCCCTCACCGCATCCCTCTGGCAAAAGCAATCAGTCAAAGAAGCCATTTGATGGGCTCCATTCCACTCTGGGTTCCCCCAGGCTCCTTGGCGAAAGGGTGTCAAAGTTGGGGCCCATTTAATACTTGCGGGAATGATGTTCCAAAGGGAGGGAGCCACCATGGAGAAGGCCCTTCTTCTGGGTCCTTCTTAAAAAAAGGGGAACCTTGAAATAATCCCTGCCTCTGTCCTGGTAGGTTGGGTGGATGTAACTGGGGAAAAGATACTCCTTCAGATAACCTTGCCCCAAACCAGGTAACAGGAGAACAGAGTTGGGAGGGAACTGGGAGGTCTTCTAGTCCAATCCCCTGCCCAAGCAAGAAATCCTATACCAATTCAGACAAATGCTTGTCCAATCTCTTCTTTAAAACCTCCAGTGTTGAAGAACCCACAACTTCTGGAGGCAAGTTGTTCCACTGGTTTATTGTTCTGACAGTCAGGACATTTCTCCTTAGTTCTAGATTTCTTCTCTCTTTGGTCAGTTTCCACCCATTGGTTCTTGTCCTGCCTTCAGGTGCTTTGGAGAATAGCTTGACTCCCTCTTCTTTGGGGCAGCCCCTCAAATGCTGGAACACGGCTATCATGTCACCCACTAGTCCTTCTTTCATTCCAAACATTCCCAATTCCTGCAATCATTCTTCATACATATATTTTAGCCTCTGGTCCCCTAGTCCTCTTTGCTGCTCTTCTCTGCACTCTTTCCAGAGTCTCAACATCTGTTTTCTATTGTGGCGACCAAAACCAGGTGCAGTATTCCAGTCTTACCGGGGCATTATAAATTAGTATTAGCACTTCATGTGATCTTAATTCTATCCCTCGGTTAATGGAGCCGTGTAGAGTTTTAAAGGTGACAACTAACATCTTGAATTGGGACCTGGAAGCCAACTGACAACTCATGCAGCTCCCGCAGGTAAGGTAACACACGTGCACACTTGGGCCTGCACAAAACCACGTGGGCTGCAGCATTCTGGACCAATTGTAACCTCCGGATACTTTTCAAGGGCAGCCCCATGTAGCGTGCATTGCAATCGTCAAGACAGGCGGTAATTCGGGTGTTAAAGGAATGTTAAAAACTGTTCCCACTAAAACAGGGGTCTCCAACCTTGGCTCCTGGAAGCCTGGCGGACTTCAACTCCCAGAGTTCCACAGCCTGGCTGTGGAATTCTGGGAGTTGAAGTCCGCCAGGCTTCCAGGAGCCAAGGTTGGAGACCCCTGCACTCAAAGATTCCTCCTTAAACTTGCATTTTCCTGATGAATTTTAGGAATTCAATATCCCAGAGTCCCAAAATATATCTGGAGAGGCTTGGTTGGGGGAGGCTCCACTAACCCCTTGTGATAAAAGCCAGCACAATTTTATCCCCACATCATCATTTCTCCTTTTTCTTTTTAATATACCACGCTATACCTGACTGATTGCCTGGCAGGTTTACGAACTGATGCCATGCAAGGATTAATGGTGCCTGTCCAACTTTAATAAAAAAAAAAAACAACCTACGATCCAAATATACTGCTGGTGTTCCTGGTGGCAGGCGTGGCTTATTTTTTTTTTTTTCTTTTTGTTCTTCTTCCTCGTGAGCACAGAGTTGCTGATCTTGCTGGATTTTGGGGTAAGACCTCCTACCAGGATTGTGACGGGCAAAACGAGGTGGCAACCTTTGCTCTTGGGAAAAAAACCCACAGGACAACTGATACCCCTATAGTGGTATAAGTATAATAGGTGACATAGTGTGATAAGATTGGGACTGGATTAGGGACTTCTGTCCTCACTGTGAGTTGTGTTGGGGTTCGTGGGGTTGCACCAAGGGAGGCTCAGCCAATCGCACTGTACACATGTTGCATTCTGACAATAAAGGTAATAAAAATAATAATAATATTTTTCTCAGGCTCTCAAACAATTAAGCAATGTGATGTCTGTCCCAAAGAGGCTTTTTTTTTTTTTTCCAAGAGGCAACTGGACTTTCTGTTTTTTCTTTGAAAATGTTTCACTTCTCACCCAGGAAGCTTCTTCGGCTCTGATTGAATCCTTCCTCACCAATCCAGTCAGAGCTGAAGAAGCTTCTTGGATGAGAAGTGAAACGTCTTCAAAGAAAAACCAGGAAGTCCAGTTGCCCCTTGGAAAAGCCCCTTTGGGACAAACCATGACCTGGAGGATCGAGAATCTCCAGAGACAATGCGATGCCTGTTCGTTTGGAGGCATAAAAGACAGGTTTGAATTTTGCAGGCAGCTATTAAGAGTCTCTATCTGAGTGTTACAGGAACTCTGGGCTTGTGAAGGATCCCATTAATTTTTTTCATGGACATGAATGGGAATTTTACTGCCCTTTCCTTCTGTTCGTGCTCCCGTGGCGTTTCTGCAGGGATTTCAGAAGAGACATGGAAAGCCAAACTTTTGGACCAAGGAAGCAGATGGAGAAAGATGACGAAGCCGCAAGATTGCTAAGGTCTTAAGAGGCCGAGGGAAGGATCAGCTTCACGTATTGGCACAAAGCAAGCGGCTAAACTTCTGTGCCTTTGCTTGAAGGGCAGAAGGATTTGGAATGCTTCTTTTGGGATTGAGGAGCTTGCTGGCTGCACCTACAGATCCACCAGGGGGCACAGGTGATAAACACAACAGGCAAACCCACATCTTTGTGCCTGAAAACGATCTCCGACTTACAACGTTCGTTTAGTGTCTGTTGAAAAGTTACAACAGCACTGGAAAAAAGAAACTGAATGACCGTTTTTCGCCTTGATGACCGTCCCGGGGCCAAGCGATCAAAATTTGGTTGCTTGGCAACGGTCATGTATCTATGACAGTGGGCAAAGTCCCAGGGTCATGGGATTGTTTGTAAGCTTCCCAGCCGGCTTCTGACAAGCCAAACCAGTGGGGGAAAACCCAGATTCGCTTAACAACAGCAGCACGTCGGTTAGTGACACAGCAAAAAAGATTGTAAAACGAGGCATGGTTCACTGAATGCCCGGCCTCACTTAGCAAATTTGGGGCTCCTTTCAGGTTGCAAGTTGAAGACTTTCCTGTATTATAGATCCAAGAAAGAGCCCAGTTCATTCAATCCATATATACATAACATATTTTTGGGGGTATAAGACATGCTTCCCCCCCCCTCCAAAAAAATGGGTGAAAATTTGGGTGTGTCTTATACACCGAATGTAGCTCCACCCACCCGCCGGCCCCCACCTTTTGGCCTCTGCCTCTCAGCAATTGGCCTCCTTGCAGCAAACAGCCTGTTTCAGCTTCAGCACAGCCTGATTAGCACAAACAGCTGATTGTCAGTTGGATCAACATTCCCAACCATCAGCTGTTTCAGGCTGCAGGGATTGCTATCGCCTATTGCCACCTCTGTGCGTCCCATTTTCAGCCTCCGCATCCCGTTTTCGGCCTCCGTGCGCCCCATTTTCCGCCCATTCCGATCCTCGCTACCTGCAACGGGTGGGAAACGGAGTGCACGGAGGCCCAAAACGGGGCGTAGGGAGGCTGAAAACAGAATGCAGCAGCCAAAAATGGGGCGCACAGAGGCAGCAATAGCAAATGGCAATCCCTGCAGCCTGAAACAGCTGATGGTTGGGAAGGTGGATCCAACTGACAATCAGCTGCTTGTGCTAATCAGGCTGTGTTGAAGCTGAAACAGGCTGTTCGCTGCAAGGAGGCCAATTGCTGGGAGGGAGAGGCAGATTGGGGTTTTTTTCCTTGTTTTCCTCCCCAAAAGCTTGGTGGGTCTTATACTTTGGAGTGTCTCCCACTCCGAAAAAGACGGTATATATTTGTTTTTACCAGGGCTAAACTTGAGAACTCGGCTCTTTGGGTAATAATCAATTCCAGACTGAGCCGAGCCATCCCGGGTGCTGCAGCGAACTTTCGAGGTCCTGTTTTGATCTCCTGTCCGGATCACTTTGACATTTAAGAAGCCAACGCCTTCTGGCCCGGCAGGTTCACGGACCTGGTAACCGGCTTCTTCAAACTCAATGGTGGGAGCTGGAATGAGGGAGAAAACCAAAGAAAAAGAAACCTTGGTCAGGCTTCAGACGTCAAGAACATTTGAACTCAGGGATCTCCAACCTCCAGATCATGGTGGGATTCAGAATTTTTTTACTACCAATTCTGTGGGCATGGCTTGGTGGGCTATGACTTGGTGGGCATGGCAGGGGAAAGATACTGTAAAATCTCCATTCCCATCCCACTCCTGGGGGAAGAATACTGCAAAATCCCCATTCCCACTCCACTAACCTGCTTTCCAACTCCATTCTCCTGTGCAGGGCAACCAAAAAAGACCCAGCCGATCAGCTGGGACTCAGGAGGCAGGGAATAGATGGGGTTGGCGGGGCCAGTCAAAGGTGGTATTTGCTGGTTTTCCAAACTACTCAAAATTTCCGCTACCGGTTCTCCAGAACTGGTCCGAACCTGTTGAATGCCACCTCTGCCCCGTGGCCCGGTATTGGAGTGGGCAAATGTGGACAGCTCCATTTGTGTGAGGGCAGGGACACACACATGCTGCTTGTCAAAAGGGAACTCTGCATGCTTGCGAACTCCACTGCTGTGGGCGCATCGCCTCTCTCCCTCCCGCCACTGGTCCACGAAGCCAGAAAGGATGGGCTCCACTCTTTTAAACTCATCTTGCGCCCCAAGAAGACGGTGTGTGTCATAACTCAGATTTATTTCTTTTTCTTTTTTTAGTGCCAATTATCAATGCCAAGAAACGAAGCACTACCCCAAACTGTTGAGACCACTTGCTTCGGCAGAAACCTTTTAAAGGCTCCTAGCTAAAATTTAACAGACTCTGCCAAGTAAGGAGAAGTTTATTGACTGATCCTTTTCCTGATGATTATTTTTTTAAAAAAATTGTACTCAAAGTGGCTCAAGGCCCAAGATTATTGGAGATGTTTTTAAGAAAATAAAACAGCTAAGCACAGACATGACAAAGACATAACGCAGTTATGGAGAAAGTTAGCTAAGCAATGGTACAGAGTGACAAAGATTTGGGATAGGAGGAAAAAAAAAGCTGTTCTTTGTGTAACGTTAACAACAATCTATTCAGTGATGAAATTTGAATGAATGAATAAATGAATGAATCTGAAAGGGACTTTGGAGGTCTTCTAGTCCAGCCCCTTGTTCAATCAGGAGAACCTATATTATTTCAGATGTGACTGTCTAGACCAGGGGTGTCCAACCTTGGCAACTTTAAGACTTGTGGACTTCAACTCCCAGAATTCCTCAGCCAGGAATTCTGGGAGTTGAAGTCCACAAGTCTTAAAGTTGCCAAAGTTGGACACCCCTGGTCTAGACCACTGTGGCTCATAATAATCAACTGATTGAAATAAAACTCAGATAAGTATGTGTTTGAACACCAGCTCATCCTTCTTACCATCTTCGTCGTTGGAAATAACTACAGTGGCCATATTGCTTTTCCCAACTGTAGCTCCACTCCAGTGGTTGCCTTGGGGTTCACTCAGATATACCCGGAATCTCTCTTCTGGTTCAAAGGCAGAGTCATCGTTTATAAGAATAGTGCAGTTCTTTACCTAAAGTCAAGGATATCGCAGTAAGAATTGGGAGGCAATCTGCACAATTCATCTATCTATCTATCTATCTATCTATCTATCTATCTATCTATCTATCTATCTATCTATCAAAGCGGAATACCACTCATGCATCATCACAAAATCTCCAGAACTGTACAGCCTACAAACTTGAAATTTGCCATGTATGTTCCTGTTGGCTTCTAGGTGCTTACTAAGAAAGGATTTTTTTTGAAATGACCACCAGCGCATTAGTATTTTGGATATCATTATTAACACGCTCTGATGCTAAGGAGTTCCCCCCTCTCCACCTGAATAGAAATCTGTTCCAAATGCAAAACACAAGCAGAGGAGAGGAGTTTCAGTTTTAGTTTCACAGCACTAAGCAGCTTTTGTATAGAACAGTTGAGCTAAGCCATGCCCAGGTTCCTTGCTGTCTCCTTACTCACACAGCAAATACTATTTCAGTTTCCAAACAGCCCTCAACTCTCTCACACACGGACAGGACGCTAGGCAGATGTACACCAATGGATGCTGGTAGGCAGCGGCAGAATTTTCCCCCCTTATTTTCCTTCCTAAAAACTAAGTCTGAGCATACAGTTTCATAGCGAAGCATGGGTATCGAACTGGTTAATTTATAAAGCAAGACTTATATACAAGTAGTCCTCGAATTGCAACCACAATTGAGCCCAAAATTTATGCTGCTAAGTGAGA
>CM066333.1:11664527-11667027 GCA_033807585.1 Hydrophis major | reverse complement strand
GAGGAGGCAGAGGAAAGGTAGAGAAGAGTAAGAGAAAGAGGAGGAGGAGGAGGAGGAAGAAAGGTAGAGAAGAGGAAAAAGAAAGAGGAGGAGGAGGAAAGGTAGAGAAGAGGAAAGAGAAGGTGGAGGAGGAGGAGAAAGAAGAAGAGGAGGAGAAGGAGGGAAAAGGAGATGTGGAGATGAGGAGGAGAAGAAGGAGAAAGATAAGAAGAAGGAGAGGAGGAGGAGGGAGAAGGAAGTGGTGGTGATAGTGGAGGGAGGAGGAAGAAAAGGAAGAGGAAGAGAGGTGGAGGAGGAGGCAGAGGAAGGTAGAGAAGAGTAAAGAGAAAGAGGAGGAGGAGGAGGAGGAAGAAAGGTAGAGAAGAGGAAAAGAAGAGGAGGAGGAGGAAGGTAGAGAAGAGGAAAGAGAAGGTGGAGGAGGAGGAGAAAGAAGAAGAGGAGGGAGAAGGAGGGAAAAGGAGATGGTGGAGATGCAGGAGGAGAAGAAGGAGAAAGATAAGAAGAAGGAGAGGAGGCGGAGGGGAGAAGAAGTGGTGGAGATAGTGGTGGGAGGAGGAAGAAAAGGAAGAGGAAGAAGAGGAGGAGGAGGAGGAGGAGGAAGGTAGAGAAGAGTAAAGAGAAAGAGGAGGAGGAGGAGGAGGAGGAGGTGGAGGAAAGGTAGGAAGAGGAAAGAGAAAGTGGAGGAGGAGGAGAAAGAAGAAGAGGAGGAGAAGGCGGGAAAGGAGATGGTGGAGATGTAGGAGGAGAAGAAGGAGAAAAGATAAGAAGAACGGAGAGGAGGAGGAGGGAGAAGAACGTGGTGGAGATAGTGGTGGGAGGAGAAGAAAAGAAGAGGAAGAAGAGGAGGAGGAGGACGGAGGCAGAGGAAAGGTAGAGAAGAGTAAAGAGAAAGAGGAGGAGGAGGAGGAGGAGGAGGAGGAGGAGGAGGAGGAGGAGGAGGAAAGGTAGAGAAGAGGAAAGAGAAAGTGGAGGAGGAGGAGAAAGAAGAAGAGGAGGAGAAGGAGGGAAAAGGAGATGGTGGAGATGCAGGAGGAGAAGAAGGAGAAAGATAAGAAGAAGGAGAGGAGGAGGAGGGAGAAGAAAGTGGTAGAGATAGTGGTGGAGAGGAAGAAAAGGAAGAGGAAGAAGAGGAAGAGGAGGAGGAGAGGAGGCAGAGGAAAGGTAGAGAAGAGTAAAGAGAAAGAGGAGGAGGAAAGGTAGAGAAGAGGAAAGAGAAGGTGGAGGAGGAGAGAAAGAAGAAGAGGAGGAGAAGGAGGGAAAGGAGATGGTGGAGATGCAGGAGGAGAAGAAGGAGAAAGATAAGAAGAAGGAGAGGAGGAGGAGGGAGAAGGAAGTGGTGGAGATAGTGGTGGGAGGAGGAAGAAAAGGAAGAGAAGAAGAGGAGGAGGAGGAGGCAGAGGAAAGGTAGAGAAGAGGAAAAAGAAAGAGGAGGAGGAGGAGGAGGAGGAGGTGGAGGAAAGGTAGAGAAGAGGAAAGAGAAAGTGGAGGAGGAGGAGAAAGAAGAAGAGGAGGAGAAGGAGGGAAAAGGAGAGGGTGGAGATGTAGGAGGAGAAGAACGAAGAAGATAAGATAGAAAGGAGAGGAGGAAGGAGGGAGAAGAAAGTGGTGGAGATAGTGGTGGGAGGAGGAAGAAAAGGAAGAGGAAGAAGAGGAGGAGGAGGTGGAGGCGAGGAAAGGTAGAGATGAGTAAAGAGAAAGAGGAGGAGGAGGAGGAGGAGGAGGAGGAGGAGGAGGAGGAGGAGGAGGAGGAGGAGGAGGAGGAGGAGGAGGAGGAGGAGGAGAAAGGTAGAGAAGAGGAAAGAGAAAGGGAGGAGGAGGAGAAAGAAGAAGAGGAGGAGAAGGAGGGATAAGGAGATGGTGAGTGCCAGGAGGAGAAGAAGGAGAAGATAAGAAGAAGGAGGAGGAGGAGGAGGGAGAAGAAAGTGGTAGAGATAGAGGTGGAGAGAAGAAAGATGAGGAGAGGAAGAGGAGGAAGGAGGAGGAGGAGAGGAAAGGTAGGAAGAGTAAGAGAAAGAGGAGGAGGAAGGTAGAGAGAGGAAAGAGAAGGTGGAGGAGAGGAGGAAGAGAAGAGGAGAAGGAGGGAAAGAGATGGTGGGAGATGAGAGAGGAGAGAAGGAGAAAGTTAAGAGATTGGAGAGGAGGAGGAGGGAGAAGGAAGTGGTGGAGAGTGGTGGGAGGAGGAAGAAAGGAAGAGAAGAAGAGGAGGAGGAGGAGGAGGAAAGGTAGAGAAGAGGAAGGAGAAGAGGAGGAGGAGGAGGGGGGAGGTGGAGGAAAGGTAGAGAATAGGAAGAGAAGAGAGAAGAGAAGGGAGGAGGAGAAAGAAGAAGAGGAGGAGAAGGAGGAAACAGGAGATGGGTGGAAGATGCAGGAGGAGAAGAAGGAGAAGAAGACAGAGGCACGCCAGCAACGACGGAGGCAGCGACCGGAGGACGGGAGCAAGAACAGTGTGGAGGAAGAATCAGTGAGCCAGGGGCAAGAAGGAGACGAAGGAGAAAGGAAG